>PVJA010002349.1:0-31687 GCA_004027025.1 Myocastor coypus
AGTGAGGAGCTAGCTGATCCCACCAAGTGTCCAAGCTACCACCTTCATGCGGGTGTTCACCGTTTCCCTTGGGACTATCATGCAAAATTCCACATTGCTCCCCTCTAAGTAGTCCTGTACACTTTCTTCTGAGCCCGTCTTCTAAAACTCAGTATCATCCTGCTCTCCTACTTTGAAACCCGCTCTAGACTGCTTTTCCTGCGAACATATTCCTGTGTGCTTTCAGCCTTGCATCTCTGCCTCATCGTCCTCCAGGCCTGTTCCCTACCACCCTCTGTATATCTAGACACATTATGTTCTTCTAAGATCCAGTGCTTTGGCTGTGTTCCTCTCTCCCTCTGAAGTCCTCTGCTAGATGGCCACTCAGCCTTTCTTCATGGCTTAGATCACATCTTTTAGAAATCTGTCTTATTCTTGTTGCTGAGATGACCCATAACTCAAGGATAAGAAGTTTATTTTGGTTCATAATTACAGCTGGGGGACAGCGGATTCCAAGCAGAAAGGCATGGTGAAAGAACGGGGAAGACCCACCTGCCCTGGGGTGTGTGTGCGGAGGCAAAGAGAGAGGAGAAAGCATGGAGGAAGACAGGCCCTTCCAGGGCAGCTCCCCCATGACGTTCCTTTTCCAAGAAGGTGCTACGTCCCAATGCCAAGTGAGAAGCAGCCCTGTAAGTATTCAGTCATCTTCCACAAGCCCCACCTCACAACCCACGAGGCTTTGAGAGGACATCCAGATAGAAACCACAACAAAGTCCATTGGATCAAAAACTATTTGCTTTTTTCCTCACCCTATCTCTTTGATATCATGATTCTCTGCAGCCTACATTCTAGGCCCATCAGAATTGGTAATTTCCAACACATAGCCAGTACAATTCGATGCCTTTGCACATGATATTAGCATTCACTGAAATGACCGTACCCACCTAAACAGCATGGAAAACTTCAAATTCTATTTTACTAAAGGGGTCAAGTGTCCTGTGATTATTCTAAAGCAGACATAATCGCTCCTTCCTTTACACTCTGAAAGCACCCCAAGTATTTTCTATCAACTGTTAATGCTTTGTAAATGATCATTTTACACGGTTCTGTACTTCTGGACTCTCAGCCCTTTTTCATTATCTGAAGAGAATAAAAAGTAGCAAGAAAAAAAAACATTAAAAATAATACAGAACTTCACCAGACAGAACAATAGGATTTCAGCAATTGTTGCTGTATTGCATAATGTTGTCTTTAAATTTGTTGTTCAGATTGCCAGATATAAGTATGAAAAATTGGTAACAAAAAAAGAAAAGAAAAATAATCATAAGAAAATTTTAAAGGCAGTAAAGAAAAAAAAATTAAGCATCAACTTCTTCCCTCTGTAGAACAGCAGAAAACAGAAACATAATTATCCAAACGATCCTGCACACACACACACACACACAAATATATCTTTCTCCTTCCCTCCCTCTCCTGTCTTTTTTTATCATAGTTGTTCCTTCCCCGTGAATAGATTATTTCCCTTTCACAGTATCTGTTGTACCTTTTAGATTTTTTTTTTTTTTTTACTATTTCAGGTTCTTACACTAGCAAGACATATATGGATCTGATTTCATTCACTTACTAGAATGGTCTCTAGTTACATTCATTTATGTATAAAGCCCTCAAATTTCTATTTTTGCAGAGCTGAGTGTCATGGTTTGTGTCTAGTTGTCCCCCCAAACCCTCATGCACTTATGGGGTGGTGTTGTGGTTTATGTCTAGCTGTCCCCCCAAAGCCTCATGTAGTCATTGGGCAGGGACTTCTATAGATTGAGACTTGATCCATGATCCCTGGGATTATGTGTTTTAGTACTGATGGGATTATCGGTCTGAGTAGGGCTGGAACTATGGGTGTGGTCTAGGGCGGACATCCTAAGGCAGAGAGCCTGATTGGAATATAAAGAGAGACAGAGAGACAGACTAGTGCTGTTGCTCTGCTGCCCTGTTCGGTTGGCTGCCTCTGCCACCATTTTGTTGCTGTTCCACCGCCATGAACTGGATGCTCTCTGCCCTGTTTCACTCAGCTTTGGGCCAGCCGAATTTGGACTGAAGCCGCCATGAACTGTGAGCTAAATAAACCTTTCCTTCCTTCATCTTGAGTGTTGGATATTTGTCCCAGCAACGAGTCAGAAGTAACTAAGACAGGCGAGGACTCATAAAGTTTGAGATTAACTCATGCTCTATTGGGATTATAGGTGATCCAAGGCTGGGATTATGGGTTTTAGAACTGCTAGAATTATGGCTGTGAGTGTTACACCCACCCGGAGGCAGAGAGTCTGAATGTAATAAAAGAGAGACAGAGAGACAGATTCTTTCTCTGATGCGTTGTTGCTGTTCCACTGCCCTGAACTGCGGCTCTCTGCTATGTACCAGTCTGTCTTGGAGCCAGCCAAGTATTGACTGAAACCTTGAGTAACTGTGTGCTAAATAAACCTTTCCTTCCTTCATGTTGGGTGTTAGTTAATTTGTCCCAGCAACAACGGAAGAGTAACTGAGACAGAATTTGTTATCACAGGAGTAGGATCATTGCTGTGGCTAAACCTGATCATGTGGATTACAAGTTTTTGGGAATGGCTTATGGGAAGAGATAGTTTGGAAAGGTTGTCTACTTGCCAAAACAGTTTCAGCTGTTCTGGACAGAGCTCAGAACGGAAGACCATCAGGAAGCCTGCCTATAAAGTCCAGGCTGGGGAGATTTCTTCTGGGAAGAAGGACTGCATTCGTTGTTGGCATCATTCATGTGGCATTGGTTTTAGGTGCACTCAGAATACAGGAGTTGTGAGGTTAAGAAGGTTTCAACCTTGATTTCAGAAGAAGGCATGGGAGGCCAGCCTGTGTGCCCCTGTGAGGACAGTGTGTGAAGGAGAGAGTGAGAAGCCTACTCAGTGGAAATTGCAGAAGTTTGGAAAAGCCAGAAATGTGGATTGTCTAAGGAAAACTGCAAAGAGGGGACAAAGCCAGCCTAAGAGAGAAGCCATGGGAGCTACCACCAAGAGTGTCTTAGGGGCAGAGCCACGTAAGGCCTTTGGAACTCACAACTCAGTGCAAACTATTTTGGATGTTCCAGTTGGAACTATGGGATTTAATATTTGCCCTGCTGAATTTTGGACTTGTGTTGGTACCAGTGTTTTCTATTCCCCCGTTGCTTGCAACTTTTGGAATGGTAATGTTTACCTTGTGCCTTTGAATATTGGATGTGTTTAATTTTTCTTTTGTAAGATACTCATAGCTGAGAATTTGTCTTGGATCTTGAAGTAAACTTGAAACTTGGACTTTTCAGCAATGTTAAAGCTATTGGGACTTTGGCAACTCTTGGAGATGAACTAAGATGTCTTTTGCACAAAGGGATGTGCCTGTTACTTTGGGGGTCCAGGGTCAGGATGCTATGGTTTGTGTCCAATTTTCACCCTAAAGCCTCATATAGTCATGGGGTGGGGACTTCTAGATTTTGAGATTAACTTAAGATCCAGTGGGATTACAGGTTTCACTACTGCTGGGATTATGGGTGTGAGTGCTATACGCAACCTGAGCTGATAGCCTGAACGTAACGTAAATGAAATAGAGAGGCTCTCATTGCCATTGTTTCTGTTCCACTGCTATGAACTTCTGACCTCTGCCATGTGCCTCTCTGCCTTGGATCCACATTAGTGTGGATTGAAACCTCTAGTAACTGTGAGCTAAATAAATCTTTCCTTCTTTCATTTTGGGTGTCAGGTATTTCTCCCAGCAATGAGAGGAGAGTAACTGAGACACTGAATAATATTCTGTTATGTCAAAATACTGCATCTTTTTTTTTTTTATCCATTCCTCAGTTGATTGGCATTTGGGCTGTTTCCAAGATTTAGCTATGCCAAATCGTGCTACTATAAGCATGGGTGCAACTTTATCACTGTGGTATGATGTTTTCATTTCATTTGGAAAGATACCCAGGAGAGTAATAGTTGGCTTGAATGGGACCTCCAATTCACCTCCAATCCATGCTGATTTTTACAATGGTTGTACCAGTCTGCACTCCTACCAACAGTGGAGAAGGGTTCCTTTTCCCCCACTGCTGCTCCAGCATTTGTTATTGGTTGACTTTCTGAGGTTAGCCAATCCTTCTGGGGTGAGATGAAATCTCAGTGTTGTTCTAATTTGCGTTTCTCAAATAACCAATGATGTTGAACATTTTTTCCATATATTTCTTTCCCATTTGTATTTCTCCATGTGAGAAGTGTGTATTCATCTTGTCAGCCTTTTGGAAACTGGGACCATGTCTGATTGCTCTCTTTATTTTCAGCCCTGGAAAAAGGCCTCACAGAAGTAATTCTTTAAATGAAAAGAGCAGATCATTGAGTCTGCTCTGTGAGAGACGGCTTAAGGATGGTGAGGATTCTGAGCTTAGAACCCAGAGTTAATGAGGTTGGGATAGAAGAGAAAAACTTGGTTCTAATGTAGAAGAATAGTATATTTGGCTGTACTCTGTAATAGCAGACTATGATTTTAGTACCTTAAATATTGGTCTCAGAAATAGCTACTGCCAATGGACAAGAATTACAAGCAGGTGGAAGATCCCTCAACATGAAAATGTCCTTTATAACCATAAGAGATATGCAGGGGTCAAGAGTCCTAGCACAGACACGATACTTCTCCTCTCTTGGTACTCAACGACTCTAGGTTCAAGATACATAGGTAAGCTGTAGGTATAGCAAAGGGAGAACTTACCCCAGAGTAAAAACAGATATTTACCAAACTTGTATATCTTTTTGACTTAATATTCATCCTAACCCTTTAGGGAATATTACAGTTCCTTCTTTTCTATGGGAAGATCCCAATGAAATCAGTAAGAAGACAAACCAGAACACCAAAACTCACGTTCTATTTCTTGACTCAGCTGGAAGAGTCAGGACCGTAGGGAAGGAAGAAGTCAACTGACTGACTGTCAACAATCCTTTTACTCGATGGCCATTGAATCTTGACTTTGCTCTTTGAGAAGTGACCGTCTCCACAGCCTAATTATCACTTTGAGAATGGCCATGGAAGCCCATTTCATAAAGAAATTTATCTTTTCATTGTTACTCCAAGAATAGGAACATGGGGGAGAGCAATCATTAGTCTGGCAATCCAAAAATCAATAACCCATTACCTCGGTCAGCCGTATCACTGGACTGGAACTCTTTCACAAAGGAGAGGCTGATGAGTCACCGCTTGGGTTTGAGTCAGACTTCATAGACGGAGAGAATGGCAGAGTAATGAGCTGGCTATTGCCAATGGAGCTGAGCCAGTCAGCAAATGCTAGTAGGATCATTGTGCATCCTGGGATGTAAGATTACACTCATATAGGCCCCCACTTGTGTACCACCCTGTTTATTAATCATTGCTTTCTGTGCATATTCATTAATAGCACCTAGAACTGTCAATCACAGCTTAGAATCAACATTTGCCTCACAAAAAGACCTGAATAGATTCAACATAACTCTAATCATAAGCAAGGGGACTCAGTGCTTCATTGGACTTTTTCTGACTCTTTATGGCGGGCATAGGCACGGCTTTTACAGGGCTATGTAGAACATGACATAGTGGAGGGGTTCATAGGAATGGTTTATAGAATATTTAAACTTCTTTTCTTCATGCTTATAATGTAGTCTCACCACCCAATTATACTGTATGTAATTGAAAGAGCAGATGATAAATAATGATGAAAGCACAATAGTTTTAAAACTTTTATTACTATTTTTATGATCTTATAAAGGTCTAATATGTACAAGTTATCCAAATATTTGTAAGCATGCTTGTGGTTCAAAAATTTCAAGAAAAATCTTACGGCTTTAATTTTATTTTGTTTCCTGGGGGAAATAATTGCTCTCTCTCTCTCTCTCTCTCTCTCTCTCTCTCTCTCTCTCTCTCTCTCTCTCTCTCTCTCTGTCTCTCTCCATTATCTCCATTATCTATAGTAACAATTCTATAAGGTGCCTGCACTCATGGGAATGAGGCATTCTTAGGTCCCTAATATTGGATTCATTTAATGTCTTACAGGCAAGAGAGAATGGTTAAATATTCTTTAAAAGACATTTTCTCATATTGACATCACAAACCACAGCCAGAAGCAAAATAAACCGGGGGGAAATAATCCCACAGTGATCCTCATTTTGCTACCTTAGCTTTTACATAATTAGTTTCCTGAAGTTTGGCTGTGAGGCTTGTAAACAGTTACGAGGTCTTAATGCTTATTTTACTACATATCTCCAAACTCAGACCAAACAGCCTACAGGTTGGCCATTAATGGAATCACTTTTATTTATTTATTTATTTTCTGAAAGTGGAGGAGGAGGTACTAGGGAAAAGGAAAATAGAATCTCAATTTGCCATTACTCTCCCACTAAGTTCTCCCTAACGCTCTCAAATGAGAAACAAGAAGTCTGGGAGTGGGCGTCTTTCTGCCAGCTCCATCCTTGCAAAACTCTCACTTAAGATGCTGCTTTTCATTGCTTCTTTTAATGACCATATTATTTTGCTTTTATTAGTTTAGCTTCTTTCTAACTTTCACTAGTGGATGATTAATTCATGACTCACACTTGCAGCTATTTCCTTTTATCTTCAGGGAGGCGAGGATGCTTTTTAAACACTTCATCTACACAAGTTTTTGGACCACTATGTATTGAAAGCCGTAGTTTATTGCCCATAAGAGCAAGCAACTATGTTAATAAAACAAGAAATACTGAAAAATTGATAGCACTCTTGCTTCCTACAAATCACACTAATAAACTGAGAGTACTTTCACCTCACACATGTCTACAGGACGATGAGTGGATGCATGTGTCTGCTGCTTAAATTATTCCCAGGGAGGTAGGGTGCCTGGGTTGATGCATTTCAGCGTATGGGTCATAGTTTGCTTTACCAAGAGCTTTATGATACTATTAAAAATGACTAAAAATGTATATCCATCAAGGAAAAGGTAGGAAATTAGAAAGATCTTCAATTAAAACTTTTCTTAAGGACATACTTTTTCTTAAATTTTACACTAATGTGGTAAGGTTAAACAGACAAATGTTTATCCATATAGATTTAGCATAGTAGAAAAGTTTATACACAAATAAATGTGTACTTAGAGAGGGGCTGGGGACGGAGCTCAATAGGATAAGCATTTGCCTGGCAAGCACAAGGTCGGAGTTCAATCCCCGGTACCGCAAAAAAAACAAAAACAAAAACAAAAATGTATACTTAGAGAAGTAAAAATATCAGCCCTACTAAAGTTGGATATCTCTTCATGTCTCTCATTAAAATAACTAAGAAATATGATACAGTGTGAGTGCAGCGCCTGTCTGAGGACTCTGAAAAGTAAATAATTTCGAGCCGTGTGGGGAATTGTGATAACGCTGACCTGACAGGGACCCCACACACAGAAGTTCACATCAAGCGCAGACACAAAGAACTCTGACAGACTCTAGCTAAAAGAACATGAAATTTGGCCCCTACAGAAAAAGCATGTCAAAATTCCCTTGAGTTGTATTGCTTCCTGGTATTTTTTTTTTAAATTCTTAATCCATAACAGCAATGGTGGCAACACATGTATTTATTTGTTTGATACAGGGTCTCACTGTGCAGCTCAGACTCCTAGTGATTCTTCTGTCGCGGGTTCCCCAGTTCTGGGATTATAGGCATGTGCCACCATGCCTAGTTTCAGTGACTAGCACAGTGCACCCAGGGTTCCAGCATGTGGTACCTGGGATGGAACTGAGGTCCCTGCACTTGCCAGGCAGGCACGTAGACCGCCCTAGCTATCTCCCCAGACCCAGCAAACACTTTAAACCCTGAGCCAAGAGCAATCCCCACTGACTTCTTTCGCCTTTGTCAGTCCTCACCATTCATCCCAAGAGGCAAAACGAAGAGTAAAACATACGAAGCATGTGTAATTTAAAGTCACAGAGTTTTGACCAGAAGACAAGGGGCAGGGTGTTCTGCTGAGCTGGCAAGTATCAGGGAAATTGTGCAAGTGCTGAAGCTGAGGAAATCAATGTTATCACGTTGTGTGTCGACTCCTGAGCTCACCCTCAATTTTTGCATGAACATGGATGAGACCTGAGCAGTATGCCATGTATTTTGCCACCTGTTATATCTGGTAGACCACTGCCCAGGTCTCGTTCTAGTCAGTGGGTGTCCCACCAGCAGGGCAGATCTGAAGAACATTCCAATGGCTTTGACAAGTGAATCGATGTTGGAAACACAGGGCCTGGAAAAAGAGCTCCAATTTGTGGCCCAAACAGGACACAGTCATATGGAAAAAGAAAAAAATAAACAAACCAGGATTGGTAATAAATAGCCACAAAATTTATGGCCAAGCGTTTTGCAGCAATATCCAGCACATTCAGAACACAACCTAAAATTGCTCAACATAAGAAGGACTCCCACTGAAAACTCCAATGTGCAAGGAAAAGACATGTGACATGGTGATCTGAGAGGACACAATGTTAGAATTACAAACATGACAGAAGATATTTTAAACATGTTAAAAAAAAAGTTGACTATGTTAAAATAAATGAAAGGTAGAAACCATTGCAAAGAAATGGAAGGTATTAAAAGAGTCATGAAGCAAATTTAAAGCTGAAAAATACACTATGAAAATTTTAAAATGCATTGGATGTTCTCAATAGCAGGATGGAGATGGCGAAGGGGAGGCATTAACATAAAGAGATCAACAAAAATTGCCCAATCTGAATTTAGGGGATGGAAGATTCAAAAACAAGGGCAAAGCCTTCGGACGCCTGTGACAACGCCAAAGGGTATCATAATCAAGTCATCAAAGATGCTGAACAAGAGCAGAAACAGTGTACTGTCTCAGTTGTTTTTCTCTCAGTGCTGGGACAAAGTACCCAACACCCAAAATTAAAGAAGGAAACCTCAGTTAGTGAGGTCTCAGTCTGCACTCAGCTGGCTCCAAGGCATGGAAGAGGGGTTAATTCATGGTATCAGGAAGAAAGGGAAAAAGCAAAGGGAAGAGCAGCAGTTTTGGGAGTTTGCAAGCCTCTCTCCTTTCCTTATATTGTATTCCGCCTACCACCCCAGGGCAGGTGTAGCACTCTCCCTTATAAACCCAGCACTACGTCATAAATGATTCACAAACTCTAGAAGCAGACTGCCCCGTTGACTGCATGAGGCTTTGAGAGGGCTCAACTAGACACAAACCATAACAGATATCAACAAAAATTTTTGGAGAAATTGTGTAAATTATGCAATGCCATGAGAATTATGTAAATCTAAGGAGATCCAAAAAGGTCATTGCATCCCAATGGGTTAAACTCAAAGAATACATGTCCAGATACATGGTAATAAAGTTTCTGGAAAAGAAGGCCAAGGACAGTAACCTTTAAACAGCCAGAGAAGAAAACAACAGGCTAACACAGTGAACCATAGTTAAAGGCAGCCAATTTCTGCTCAGAGATAAGGGCAGGCAGAATGTTAAGGAAGAACATTTTTTAATACTGAGAGCAAAGAACTTTCAAACAGAATTCTGTGTGCTGCGAAAATGTCCATCATGAATAAAGGACAAATTAAGACATTCTCAAGAGAATGAAAACTAGCAAGATTCGGCCACAGCAGACCTGCTCCGAGAATTTTTCCTGTGGAAGGGAAATTTTCATATGGAAAATTCCAGATGGTGACTTGGACCTTTCCAGACAAAATGCAAAAGAAATGGTCAGTATCTGACAAATAAGAGATTTTTTTATTAATGTCTTCATAATTTCTATGACAATTGAAAGCAAATATTTTAACACTTGTAGGGTTTGCAGTGTATACTGATATGGCACAGAGGACAATATGGCATAAACAGTGGTGAGATAAAAACAGGATCTGTATGGTTGTGGTTACCTTTTGATCTTCCTCCTGAAGTGGATAAATATCAATTCCATGTACACTTTGAGAAAATAATATATTATCTATCTATCTATCTATCTATCTATCTATCTATCTATCTACCTATCTATCTATCTTTTAGCTAACCTATATAACTAAAAGCTTATATGTCTATATTTATGCAGAAATTTTAAAGAAAATATAAATATATGGTAAAAATGCAATAGTGGTATTTAAATTGACTGATAAATAGAAAAAAATACCAATAAAGAAAGGGAAGAGAAAATAATAAAGACAAAAAAATGATAGACTTCACTCCAAGTATTATCACTAACTACATTAAATATGAATGCAATACAATCTTAATTTGTTTATTCATTATTTTTGCAATGCTAGACACTGAGCATTGGACCTCACTTGTGCTGGGCAAACAGTCCACCCCTGAGCTATCCTCCCAGTCCTGAAACTACCAATTTAAAGACAAAGGTTGTCAGAATGGAGTAAAAAATACAGAAGTGATATGCAGAAGAAACATACGTAAAATGATATTGATAAAGGTAAAAAGGTGGGACAAAGAAACCGTGCAAACAGTCATCAAAAGAAAACTTCAGCCCTACACTAGGCAAAAATGACTTTAGGGTAGGTAAAATTACCAGATCCAAAATGAAAGCCACATAAATACCAGAAGATAAATTCACTAAGGAATTAGAGCAGTAGCAAAAATCTATGTGCCTAACGTCAGAGCCTAAAATTACATGAAGGAAAAATTGATAGGAATGAAAAATAAAAGATGAATCCATTACTATAGTTGGATGCCCCACCACTCCATGTTAGAGGAAAAAAACCAGTAGGGACAAAGAAGAATTAAATATTTTTAGGATACCCTAAAAAGGCAGAATATACATATCTATCTATCTATCTATCTATCTATCTATCTATCTATCTATCCATCTATCTATCTATCTATCTATCTATCTATCTATCTATCTATCTTTTTAAAAAATAAATAGCTTTTTATTTTTTAAAGAGAGTACAATACAGCATTAAAAGAAAAATTACAAATTATACAGAATTCAACTAAACAAAGTTGTATGTATTTAACAGTATTTGTTGTAATGCATAATGTTGACTTCAAATTAGTTGTTCTATTATCAATATATTCATGTAAAAATGGAAGAAAGAGAAAAGAAAAAAGAAGAAATTAAGAAGAGAAAAAGGGTGGTGGCTCACGCCTGTAATCCCAGCACTCGGGAGGCTGAGGCAGGAGGATCGGTGTGAGTTCGAGACCAGCCTGGGCTACAAAAGTGAGCTCAAGGCCAGCCACAACTGCATAGTGAGACCCCGTCTCAAAAAGACAAAAAAAAAAAAAAAAAAAGAAGAGAAAAAGGAAAAAGAAATTTTAAAAAGACCAAATAAATTAAGTTTTAACTGTTCCTTTCTATAGACCAGCAGAAATCCACAGTGTAGTTGTCCAAAACATCCTGCTTACATATGTAGATCTGTCTCTTTCCCCACTTGCTCTCCTGTCCTTCTCTTCAACTCAGCAGTTCCCTCCTTTTGAGCAGATCCATGCCCTTTTCCCAGTATCTATTGTACCCTTCAGATTTTATTTTCTTTTTCAAGTTCTCACACTAAGGAGACAATACGACGTTTGCACATGTAGGTCTGACATTTTTCACTTAAGAGGATGATCTCCAGTTGCATCCATTTACTTATAAAAACCTCTAATTTATCCTTTTTAACAGCTGAATAACACTCCATTGTGTAAAAATACCACATCTTCTTTATCCATTCCTCAGGTGATAGGCATTTGATTGCTCCCAAGCTTTATTTGCACGGTTGAAAACATGGGTGCAAATACATTTCTATAGTATGAAAAACCAAACTGCACGGGAAATTCTTCAAAGAGTAAACAACTGGGATCTCATTTTTTTTTTGAAAAGTTTTGCATTTCAAAAGAAATCTCCAACAAAGAAAAAAGGAAACCCACAGACTGGAAGAAAATTTATAGCCTACTCTCCCTCTAATAAAGGTCTTATACTTAGAACATAAAAATAATTTTTAAAGATCAGGTCCTCAAAATACAAGCACCCAATCCAAAAACTGGCATCTGAGATGGATATATATTTACCAGATGCAGGAAAAGAAATGGCAAGTAAACATATGATAAAATGTTCAACATCATTGGTCATTCAAGAAATGCAAATTAAAACCACACTGAAAGAATGGCTATCACCAAGAAGTCAGCCAACAACAAAAGCTATAGGGGCGTTGGGGGAAAAGGAACCCTTCTCCACTGTTGGTGGGAGTATAGACTGGTATAACCCCGTGGAGGTCAGTTTGGGGACGCCTCAAAAAGCTAGAGTTGGAGATGCCACTCAAGTCAGCTATTCATTTCCTGGGCATTTTTCCAGAAGGACTGTCTGCCTGCCTGCCTACCTACCTGCCTACCTGCCTGCCTTTCCGTCCGTCTGTCCGTCGGTCCATCCGTCCGTCTGTCCGTCCGGCTGTCTGTCTGTCTATCTATTCATCTACTTTCTTTGCTCCTGAAATATTCACTTTGGCAAACTGTTAGGTGATACAAATCACAGAAACAAAGATTGCATTTGCTCATTGTTGAATACAAAGTTGGGAACATGAAATACATGCAGTAAGTATTTTATGAGGTAATACATGGACAAATAGATTAAATTAACATGTGACATGAAATGTAAAATATTAGAGATTTATAAAACTATAAAAATGACACAAAGTATGAGCTGATATTTGGATGTGGTAAAGGAGGAAATGATCAATATGTGTTTTAATCCTCTTAATGGAGAAAAATGGATTTTAATTATAGATAATTTGGAAAACAAAGAATATAGCTGAATTTTATAATTATGCATAAGCCACAGCTTTTTCTTTTTTGTTTTGCATATAACGATAAAATTCATACTTAATATTTTTATGAAATCAAGATTATTTTTCAAGTACAGATTTTAAATTTTATTTTTTTCACATCACAATATGCATAATTCCTTACATCAGTAAATGCAGTAGCATTTATAGTATAAAACCTTGTTTTAAGACCAGTGTGCTTTAGGTTTAAAATGCTTCCAGATGTCTTACATTAAGAAGCAGGCATGGTCAGAGAGGGCAAATTACTGAGCGTGTGGCTGGAAGGGTGCGTTCTCCTCCCTGGCTCCTCTCACTGTTTCTGGCCATTGTGTGAGCAGTTTTTCCCACTGGGCTCTTCAGCTATACTATTTCAGTGTTGGATTCAATCAACTCTAGGCTCTATCTACTGAAATTATGTGTCAAATAAAATTATTTTCCTTAAAGTTGTGTCAGGTATTTTGTCCCTATGATGGGAAGGTTGCTAATGCAGAGATCAGAGCTGAGATTGAGATTGTTGCTGTGACTTCCCCTGTACATCCCATTTAGAAGTTTTTGGAACTGGTTTACAGGAGGAGTTTGGAAAAGTTTGGGAGTGTAAAATCCTAGAATATTGGGAGCACTGTTTGATGTATGATACTGGTCAGAGTTCAGAAGACTAGAATGCTAATGAAAATGTGGATGGTAAAGGTCAGGTTTAGGAGGTTTGTTTTGGGAACAACAATTGTTAGCTTGACAGAGAACAAGTGGGTTACCTTCTGGCAGAATATTTATCTACCCTTTATCCATGTGTTGATACTTTGTAGGAAATTGATATTAAAATTGGTGGTATCATCATTCTGATGGGGAAAATTAAAAGGTATCCCAACATTCAGGCTGTAGTGTGGGTACTGCTGGCTGGCTTGGCATAGTCTACTTGGAGAGTTAGGAAGAAAGAGCAGAGGTGAATTATTTTAAATGTCTGCAGTCTTACTAGAAAGAAAGGACCTGCAAAGGTGAGGGAAAAGAGAGCAAAGTTGAAAAGACTATCATTAATGAGAAGCCAACTCCTTTGTATGGGGAAAAACAGTATGCTGCCATGAAGGCATCTCAGAAACTAGCAATAGGGAGATGCCAGGACAAGGGCCCTGGACAAGGACGAAGAGCTATAAATTTTGAATTTGAGGACAGCCACACTGGGATGTCTGCTCACTGGAGCTGCAGATGGAACTGGAGCCCAAAGATCCAGTCATCCAGGCATTCAGAAGCTGCTGCCATCAGAGTCCAAGGTTTCCAAAATAGAGCTAAGCTGATGGCTGATCTAGGTGTCTGTCACATGGCACTGGTCTCCTAGGCGTGTGAATGCAAGAGCCTATGGTTTCATGGAGGCGTCCATTCATATTTCAGAAGAAGAACCGGGAGGCCAAACAAAAATGCGTGGCAGGGCGCAGTCTCTGCCAGAAGCCTGTGAAAGAGCAGTGCACGATGTGGCGAGAATAGAGCCAAAGGTGAAGATCTCAGAAAGTTACACAGGCCAAGGGTGTGGAACACCTGCTCAGAAAAGCTGCAAGAAGTGGGCAGAACCAATCCAAAAATGTAGCCATAGTGGCTGTCACCCACAAGGCCATAGGCACAAGGCTGTGCCGGTCCTTTGGAGCTACCATCTTACCCTCACCTGCCATGATACTGCACTACAGGACATCATGTTTTCTCTGCTACTTTCGGTCATGTTTGGGTCTGATTTCTTTCTTGTATCCTTTACTTCTCTTTTGGAACAGAGGGTTCATCCTCTGTGGCTCTATATTGGAAATATTTAACTTTATTTTAATTTTTGCAGCAACTCACAATAATGCTGAAACTGTTAAGACTTTAGTGAGACTTAGACATAGACTAAATGTATTTTGAATAATGACATATAGATAAGTCTTAGAATGAAATGCTATGCTTTAGGTATGAAATGTCCCCCAAAGTCTCATATTCAATGGAGTGGGGACTGGTCAAAATAGACATGCTCCTGGACTGTGACTTGAGAGATTATAATCTTGTCCCTGACTCCTCCCTTCTCTCTCAATCTCTTGGTCACCAGGATGTGAGCAGCTGTCCTCCACTAGGCCCTCCCACCATGTCACTTTGGCCTTGGAGCTGGGTGACCAGGGATGAGACCTGCTGACACCATGACCCAAGTAAACTTCTTTTTCTTTAAATTGAGCATGTCAGGTGTTTTGGTCCCAGTTATACAGAAGGGACAAGTATGAATACTTCACTTATTTGATGTTTTTGTTGTCTAGGAACATGTGTGATAGGTCAAAGTTTTTGTTCATAAATACTGCCATAATAAACACCCTTGTGTGTGGATTACTATACACAGCCCTGTTTATATTTTCATATAAATTTTAGAAAGGATATGTATTATTAAATTGCCATCCATTGTCTAATTTTGTCTAAAATTGTCTAATTTTCACCACCAGTGTGTTTGAGTGCTTGGGTATTAGAATTTTCCAAATCTTCATCAATATGCAGACTCAAACAGAACATCAAGGTTTCATTTGAAGTTTTAAATTTCTGTTT
Source organism: Myocastor coypus (assembly GCA_004027025.1). Classification (NCBI taxonomy): domain Eukaryota; kingdom Metazoa; phylum Chordata; class Mammalia; order Rodentia; family Myocastoridae; genus Myocastor; species Myocastor coypus. Next base: position 15,277 of record PVJA010002349.1, read on the forward strand.
AATGTCTAATGTTTTTCTTAATATTTTTCAGCAGTTTGAAGTCTTCTTAGCTTATTTATTAATTGACTCTTACTAATTTTATGACCATGTATTATGAACCAAAAGTTAAATAAAAGCCAACATAACCAACCCAATAATTCCCCAGTGTGTACTGTTTGCACCAGCTAAATTTTTCCCAGTATGCATGGTTCCGAAGACACTATCTGCCATTTCCATTCCCTAGAATTACACATGTGGTCCTTGTTCCTTCTCTGTTACCCTAATGTGTTTAATTAAACATCCCTTCTAATTTTGTTGCTTTTTCACAGTTTCTGTCTTTCAGTTCAGATAGATATTTGGAAAGTTTATGGGTGTGAGCACATGTGCATACATGTGTGTGTTCATGCATGGTACAGGGAATTACATCTACTTGGTAAGATAAAATCAATACATTAAATGAATGACCTTCAAAAGACCATGTTAGCAAAACATGACAATGAGAAAGCAAGTCTTTCTTTGTTATTTACAGTGCTTGAAATCAAATCTAGAAGCTATTGAGCATTTTGCCACTGAACTGCACTCTGGTCCTTTTCCACTGTTTTGTTTAGGAAGTCTCCCTCATGAGGCCATAATGAGACTGGGTTTGTGGACATAAAAGTCTTGCAAAGATGTCATTTGAGATTTGCAGTGCTTTGTATTTATATTTTTCTATGCACTGAAGGTTTTGCAAAGGGAAAGTAAAGATGGGCTTTGCAGGGGTGCTTCCAGAATTTATACTGGAGCCCTAGGATTTGTGTTTATGTAAGACGTTCTTGTTTTGGTTCGGTGTATGTGGGGGTATTCTTTTCTTATTTTCTCCTTTCCTTCTTTCTTTTCCTGACTCCCTATTCCCTTTGTCTTTCTTTTTGTACTTGGTCATTGAAGCATAAGTCGGAGTTTTTTTAGAGCGTGAAGTTTTCAGTAACAGGAAAAATAAGTTCAAGCAGTGATACCCACATAACAAAATAGAGGCATAATGACTGGTGTGTTGGGGGAAAAATAGCTGCAGCATAGTGTGTAAGGTAGCAGATTCCAGAGCAGAGGCGAGTCAAGGCTGTGTTTCAAGTCTTCCATGTACTTCATGTTTACTTGATCAACCTAACTAAGCATACATCTTGAAACTTTTCCAATTTCCTGTTTTGGTCTTTGGTGTAGAAGCACAGCTCTCATGGGTGACCATAGCACCTCCTCTTGTACCCTCCCTCGAAGGCAACAAACGCTTCCCCTAGCAAATGTGCAGCGTGTGCACCCAAAGAGATCCATCCCTTTAATCCCTTCTTCCATGTTGCCCCAAGATTTTTCCTGTTTTGGTCTTTCCAACTTATCATCTTGTTCTATTTTATAAGTGTCCCATTTAATCCATTTTTTCTGCACTAACTTGCTGTTTCATGCTCTGTAGCACCTATATAAGGTTCTTTGTACAGATGGGTCATTGTTCATTTACTGTTCTCTACTGATTGAGCTTCTGCTATAAGAGGACTATGTATGCTTGGCCTATCCTCAGAACCAATGCTTAAGTTATTCTTCACCATGCAGGGCTGGTAGGGGAAATCCTTACCCTGGAGTCTACACACTGCAAGCTCAGGTTACAAATACGGATAAAGGCAATCTTCAAAATCATTTTAGTCTTCCTCTGGGCTGCATTCTTACTGATATTGCCAAATCTTCACCAAATTGGCTGCCTTTTGTCAATCTTCTTCAGTATTTATGTTCTCCATCACCCTGTACTGTGCTTTTCCAGAAACCCAGCTCCCATCATGCAGTTTCTTATCCCCTTAGAGCCTATAAAACTCCACTTAACCCTAGAACCCAGAATAAATCCAGGCATTCAAAACCTGCCACTATCTGGCTGCAGTTTTACTGTCTATTATATATACTACAAACCAGAAAGCTAACTACTTGTTACTGGTCTAACATTCCAGACACTTTTATGTCACCATGCTTGAGGTCAAGTTGTTCCATCTACCTGAAGGACTGCACTTAGCACCTCATTTCTACCTGTACAAATCTTACTCAGGAGCAAGACCTAGAAAAAAAATGTATTTTTAAAGAAAAGTTTCCAGAATTTATTGTCGCTCTCTACTCAGTGAAAACGTGCATATTTTAGTATCACTTTTTCAGAACTTATGAAGTGACAACATGTGGTGCCGGTGGTGGTGGTGGTGCTGCTGCTGCTGTGTGTGTGTGTGTACCTGTTGGCCCGTCTGTCTGTCTGTCTGTCTGAGTCCCATCCTAAATCTCAGAATAATTTTAAGCACTAATCTCCAGAAAATCTGCTTTTATGGAAGGAAAGCTGTCTTGTGTTAAACACTCTTCCCTCTTATGGATTAGCAAACTCACTCCATAAAGGGCTAGAGGAACACAAAAACAAAGACAATCTCACTTTTAATTAGAATACCAGAAAGGCCCATGCAGTCCCTGAATTATGATATAAGCCTCAGACATGCACAGAAGTCTTTAAAAAAAAAAGCATAAGGAGAAGCCCATCTACTTTCTGGTGAGGAGAAAGACCTCTGGTCAAGGAGAGCTCATTTCTGTGTGCAGAGCATAGTTATATTTCAGGATGGGGTGGAAAAGGCCACTCACCAGAGGAGCCAGGTTACAAACACAGATAGCATAAAAGGGGTGTCTTCATGATAAAGAATGAAATTTTAAAAACAAGGATGAGGAGAAAAAGAAGGGAGGGGGAGCTCTGAGTTTCCTTGGAGGCACAGGAAGCTCAGTAATCTTGGAGCAGTGAGGACCCTGGCAAAGAAATCAATGGACAAGCTGAGTTCTGGGGAAATAGTGGGCTTTGAGACTCAAAATTCCAGAAGGGCATATTTGAGAGCTAGAAAGAAAAGACTGATACACGCGTGTCTAGACCCGCAGTAGCTAGCACATGGCTGACAGCTCACCAACAGATAAATGGACAAAGAAAGTGTCCCAAGTACCGCACACAGGAAGGATAAGTTGGAGTCAGTTGCGGTAAAATGGAAGGACCCTGAGACGCTAATCTAAGAGCAACCAGGCAGGGACAGAAGCTTCAGTATTGAATGGTTTCTCTTCTGTGAGACACACAAAGCATAACTCAAGGACAAAACAAGAGAGAGAGATGCTAGGGATCAGGGGGGCGAGGTAGGCTCTGCGGAGATGGGGAAGGGATCCGAGGACACAGGGGAAGGAGAGAGAAGCGGAAGCGGAGGGGCACGGTGAGCGGAGATGCGCGCATGGACCGATTTCCTGAGAAGATGCAAGTATTACTTATTGAAAACATATATTAATGAAAGGTGACTGGTGGTGAGTTGTGAGAGCCCAGCTGACACGGGATACTGGGGCTTTGCGGGGTCGTATGCATTTCTCTTTTTCAGACCTTCTTTGACTGCCCTGAAGAGTGAGTCTATGCAGATCCCGGCCCAGCTCTTCGAGACACGGAGGAGCCTCGATCCTTTCTGCTGTGGCTGCTTAGATTTGGGGAGGCTGAGTGATCAGCAGATGTTGGCTGAATCATGCGTATTGTGAACACGGGACCAACTTTTCTTCCTCTTCAACAAAGAAAAACATAAAGTTTGTGGTCTAAGCTGAGGGCCTGAAGAAATGGAATCTGGTAAGCAGCAAGTGTATTGCACAGCTGGATTTAGAAAAATAAACTCCCCATTCCAACTTTGTTCTATTAGGTTATAAGATGACGTTTAATTCTTCAATTGGTTATTGTATTATATGCTTAAGAATAAATGAGCTGAAGCTGTAGCTTGATCTGCTTAGACAAATGTCAAGGAACACATTTGTGGGGCTTTTAAAAAGCAGTGTAGCATAATGGTTATTATCTTGGGCTTTGGAGCCGCGCTGTCTGGGTTTGTATCTTGCCTCTTAATAATTGCATGACCCTGGCTGAGTCACAGACTTTTCATGCTTCATTCTATTCACTGCTAAAACAGCGATGACAACCGTATCTATCTCATGGGGTTGCGGTAAAGAGAAGTTGGTAAACAACGTTCAATATATATTATTCATTTTTAAAAAAGAAATGAGAATAATCAGATTCATTGCTGAATGCCATGGGAGTACTAGCCGTTAGTGTCCAAAAGCCAAAGCAAGAGACTCCTGGAGTTCTGCCGTGGAGAGGAGAGAGCCGCTTCAACCGATCTCACATCCGTGTTAGACTTCTCTGCCTGGAAAGAGAAGCTGGAAAGAAGAGAACTGAAGAGGAGATGAAGACCAGAAGGAGAAGGGCTCTCGAGCCGGGCTAATCCGACTTCTCGACAGAGCGCAGAGGGCCCTGCCTCCAGGCTGCAGCTGTTTCCACTGCAGTTTTTCTATCCACTGAGACCCCTTGTGAAAGCCTGCAGATGGTCAGGCCCCACAGAGAGTGCATGTCACCATTTCACTGTCATGTGTCCCACCCCCACCTAAACCCATAGACCTCGGAGGACCTTCTGTCATGGGATCATAGAGATGTAAAAGAATATCCCCCAAAATTTCTTAACTGTGGGTATATCATCTATCTATCTATCTATCTATCTATCTATCTATCTATCTATTTGCTGTCATCTCTCTCTCTCTCTCTCTCTCTCTCTCTCTCTGTCTCTGTCTCTCTGTCATCTATCTATTGCTAATTCCTGATGTGTGCTTCTTTTCTTCTTCTGTGGGACCTACAATACTCCCACTTCTCCTGAGGGCCCTTCTCCAATCCCCTACTTCCCAGGCAGTTTGCCGTCACCTCCCATAGCTTCCAACGGTGCTTTCTCCCAAAATAATGCTTTCAATGACTGTTTTAGTTGAGTAAAACGTGATCCTACTTTCCAGGGGACCACCTGTGACCCCAGTGCTAAACCCAGTGGCCAGTACATGGTAGGCGCTAAGAAAAGAGGATGTGAATGCAACTGTTAGACCAGGCTCTGCATATGCACGTGGTCAGCCACTAACACTGCTGCTCTTACTATAGGAAAGGAGCACCAGAGAAAACAGTCTCTGTCCCAAAGGAATGCCTTACCAAGCTGGCTGAGAACTTCTGCAAAACTTTGCTTCTCACTGACAAAGGAATGTGAGTCTGCTATGCCACTGAGCATTTCATTTTGTTTTCCCGTAGCATAACATGCCTGGGGCAAAGGTAGAGAGGTGCAGGGGGAATGACAGGGGGTGGGGCAGGGCCAAGGTGCTGCTCTGCTCTCTCTTCCCCAGCTGAGGCTGCGGCATCTTCTTTCTCAAGTACGAGACCTGTCACAAACCCAAAGAACCCTCCTCCCAGAAGCGCATGCCACAGCTAACTGATTAGGGAAGACCTTTTAATGAAGGCATTAATGAAAGAAGCCCCAGCTCCAGAGGGAACCCATACTAATTAGGACTGTGTCAGTCAGACCGCCCACACAGACAGCTCTGAGCCCTCCCTCCAGGCTGGGCCACCGGGATCTGCAGATTGTTGCTGCCCCCTCAGTGTCCCCTCCCCTCCTTAGGAACAGGGAGGTGACACCTTTAAACCACTGGAGACACGCCCATCACTGCTTGTCTCCAGGCAAGACAGAGATGTCACTGTACTCAACTGCTCAGCCTCCTCAGTCCTTTGCTTGGAGCAGAGAACCTTCTGGCTTCTTCCATGCTCTCTGGCCTTCCTCACCTGGACTTTCTATTGATCAGCACTGTCTCAGCTATATCAATGTTCTCCAGAGAATATTTATACACATATACACAGTATGTATGTGCTGTATAGATATATAGCCCTTTGAGTGAATTATATAACTTACTTATAGTCATATATTGGCTGGTTATGGACATTGGAAAGGCCAAAATTGGTAGAGCAGGCCAGCAGGCTATAAACTCTGGCAGGTCTTTGCCTGGTAGTCCTGACACCTGCTTGCTCCAAAAGATTTCCAGCTGCTTGAATGTGGCCTGTCCACCTTAGAGAGAGGCCACTTTTTTACTTAAGGTCAGCTCTCACTGATCTACAAAGTACCTCCCTAGCCACCTCCAGATTAATGCAGTTTGATTAAAACTATGGCCTCATCGCTTTCTTCATTGGATTCTGCCACTGTTTCTTTCAGCTAAAAAGGAAACATCTGTGTTGTTTTCATTCGACGGGCTCAGAAATCCCCAGGTTGTGTCTTGCTTACTTTCACACCGACAGTAGAGGCTGTCGCTGGATGCTACAATTCAGCCGCCATGTTGGACAGTCTGAAATTCTTACTATCACACTTTATAGCCTTTCTCACACTCGGGTCACTCGTGTGCTCCATACTGGTCTGCTTTGTCCTCTCCTGTGCCAGACACTGACTTGAGCCAGGCAGGGGATACTGGAAATATGGAGCTGACCCTACACACACACACACACACACACACACAGGGAAAAGCCAGCAGCACTTAAAAGACCTCTGTGAAATGACCAGCAACCTCTGGAAGAGGAGGAAACGCAGCAATTACTTTTCTTTTTTTTGCCCCAAAGCGTAGACATAAGTTGAATGAACTCCCAAGTTAGAAGACCCTGAGATCTGTGTCCGTGAAGAAGGGCAGCCAAACCCAGAGTCCAGGAGAGAATCTTATGTTTTTATTTTGTTGTGTTTTTGGATGGGTTGAAGCCTCCTGGGAGTTTGGTGGTAGCCTGCATGAGGGCTGCTGAAGCCTGGCCTGGACAGACTGGCAGTGCCAGGGCGGGGCTCCCACATGGGCTTCCTGCTTCTGGGTTCCATGCTCTGGTCAGACATGGAGGACTGAATCAAAGAATACTGCTCTGGTTGATGAGGACAACAGCCAACCAAGTATTTGTACCTTAAGCCCATGTCTGGCACCTAGTTTCTTCCACTACTGTCAAATAAGAAAAGGACTGCCCCAAATAATAATCCGTGGACAGAGTTGCACAACTTCCAAGCATCCTCTCTGACTTAATCCGTGAGGAGTAAAAGGACTAGAAACGCTATGCCTCTCACTTCATAAAAGAAACTGTGGTCTGTGGGGAGCCGCCTAGTGAGAGCCTCTCTATTGTAATGCTGAAACAAGAGCATTCCTTGGGTCTTAAGACCTCCCCTGGTTGCAAGGTAACCGCTGACGCAGATTCCGTTTCCCCTGCTACCTTTACTTAAACCCGTTCACTTCTTCAATAAACGAGACTTGATCAGAATCCTGTCTTGTCTCCATTTCTCGAGTCTCTTGCCCTGTCTTTGTCTTAATCCCCGCTCCTTCCCCAGGTGAGAACCCGTGTGCTGACCCGCGGGCGGGTCAGTGGACCAGGAAGGTTAAACGTCTTGAACAATATCTTTCGGCCATTCAGGAGAAAGCCAAAAGATTCTTCAGTATTTTTCACTTGGCTTTTCCTACCAAGTGATTCAACAACATCAGACATCATCAGTACATCCATTTGGTAGGGGAGGAAGAAAGGGTGAAGGGAGGGGAAGAAAGGAAGGAGAAGAAGAGATTAAATTATAAAATTCTCTGATCGTGAAGTACATTTGGCAGGGATTTTAATTGGAAAAACTCGGGAAAGTCCTGCCAGATCTGCCTGTTGTCAGTCTCCAAATGTGAAGGACGTGGCAGTGGATGGGGACTGTGCAAAGTTAAATAGATAATGTAGAAGTTGGCTGCATGCTTGGGGCACATTAACATTTCTTTGCTGCCATAACTGCATAGAATAATCAGCAAAGTTATAATCCAAAACAGGAACCAAGATATTTAAATAAGATTATATCAGACCAGAGAAATCCTGCAAAAGTAGCTGGATTTTCCTACAGGAAATAAAGAAACTTTAGCCTCCTTGTAGATGTTTGTTATAGCACGCCTGGTGGAGAATGCATGGAGGTGAGCCATCTTTTAAAGCAGAGAAATTTAGGTGTATTTTAGGCAGCATAGTAGGACTCAGGCCTCCAGAAGGTACTGGGAAAGATGGTTTGTAACCAGCTGCTATAGGTCCACACTCTGCTTTGCTCCTGTAGTTTCTGAGTGCCTTGAGGTCAACATGGATAGGGTCAGACGGACCCAGGTTTGTCTTTCAAAAGTCACACACCAGCTGTGTGACTTTAGGGACCTACCTCACTTCATCTTTAGAAAAATAAAGCGAGGTGATGCATATGAAATGCCTCCGACATACGTGCTCTTGACGTGAATTGATTCTTTCCACCCTTTCCCTCTGATTCCTACCTATCTACTTTCATATAATCTTTCCCTTATGCTATCAAAGGAAAATGGAAATGAATATCTGTTGGAGGTATATGAAAGGAGGGTTTCTTTTTAATAAAAGAAAGCCCTGTTCTTGGGCCTACTTGTCTTGACTTGCCTGAGTTTTTGTGGCTGTGTATTGTCTTAATAAACCTTGAGTTGAATTAGATTCAACAAGACACTTGCTTAGCAAGTACAAGTACTGGTGTCAGTTGCCAAGGGCAAAGAATTACATTTCCAGAAGAGATTTTCACCAGCGCTGTCACTGTCATCTAATAAATGTGCTCCCGGTTACCATGTAGACCACTGCTCCTCACTGTCACATACTTAGTTCAGGCCCCAAAGATTCTCCCAGAGCTTTGTCTCGCCTTCCCCTTACTCGTCCTGCCTGTGCATTTGGCAAGGCAGAAGGTATAGAGACATGCGCACTTCAGGAGAGGCTGAATTTCTGAGCACAGGGCATCAGTGTTGGGGCCAAGGTCAAAAAGGAACCCCCAGGCCTCCTCTCACACTAGTCTTCATTGCCAGGGGGCCTGGAATTGTCAGTCCAAGCTCTGTTCCAAAACTCCATGCAGGAAGTATCCGTAATCCCCAAGTAGAAGTAGGGTCCACACCTGACAACTGGACTCGACTGGCCGCTTGGCTTACCCCTTCAGTCCTCCCACCCGAATGACCATCACCCCAACTCCAAAGACTCAACACCATGTCCTCCTGTTATGGTTTATGTCTAGTTGTCCCCCCAAAGCCTCATGCAATCATGGGGCATGGCTTCTATAGTTTGAGACTTGATTCATGATCCCTGGGATTATGTTTTAGTACTGGTGGGATTATTGATCTGAGTAAGGCTGAAACTATGAGTGTGGTCTAGGGCGGATATCCTAAGGTGGAGAGCCTGAATGTAATATAAAGAGTGACAGAGACAGACTCGAGCTGTAGCTATTGCTCTGCTGCCGTGTGTGGTTGGCTGCCTCTGTCACCATTTTGTTGCTGTTCCGCCACCATGAACTGGATGCTCTTTGTCCTGCTCCACTCAGCTTTGGGCCAGCCAAGTATGGACTGAAACCTCCACAAACTGTGAGCTAAATAAACCCTTCCTTCCTTCATTTTGAGTGTTGGGTATTTGTCCCAGAAATGAGTAAAAAGTAATTAAGACACTTCCCAAAGGAGGGGAATTTGACTTTGATCCTCATTTAACCAGCAGCCAGTTTCCACATTTGCTCCTCTCCACCAAAAAGACAGGGTTTTGCCACTGACTTGAATATAGCTGTGCTTGTGCTAGCATCAGAGAAAGAGTATTAAACTATAACTGGTATCTAGTGCAAATTCTTTGAAGTCCACCAAGTGCCAGGCCTTGCTCTCAATTCTGGGGAACATAAAATTAATCCAAGGTAGACACTACTTCCCAACAGCTCATGGTCTGGTAGGAAGATAAATAGCATGGATACCAGGTAGAGTGTGGGGTGCTAAATGGCTGTACCCTCAGCTTAGGAGTATTAATCCAAGACCTGAGGGGGGTAGCACAGCTTCTTTGTAACCCTCCTTAGCTGCAGTATTCACTCTGTTGGCAAAATTATGTTACCCAAGTGCCTGGAGCTGCAATTGGATAGAATTTTTATTCATCCATCTCAAAACCTCCTGTATCCACTCTGACCAATGGGGAAGCCTGGAACACAGGAAGTCAGTAGCCACAGAGGAAGTTCAGTATCGCTAATGCAACTGAGGAATGGAATTTCAACTTTAATTCATGAATGAATTGTAATGGTAGCTAGAAGTTACAATATTGGATGGTCTTGATTTGATGGCCACGTCACTGTTGGAGCAGCTGGAAGTGTCTGCAGAAGAGCCCTCCCTCACCCTCCTTCCCTCAGGACACCTGCCACACCTGGCACCGCTAGACTATGTGCTGAGGCACGCAGGGCTGGAGCCTCTGCAGTGCCACTAACGCAGGGTCAGCCAGCCTCTCTGACAGCTGTGTCTACCGCCAAGAGCGCTCATTTCTCCTTGAGCATTCAAACGAATAGAGTCTGGCAAGGTGCCAACCCACAAGCCGAGAAGCGATGGGCTGCCCCCTGAAGCTAGATAGGGACGTGGCTCCCAAGGTGGCAGCCTGAAGAGGGCATGAACCAGATGTTCCACCAATTCCCTCTGGACTTCTGTATAAGCTGGGAGGTTCGTTTTCTTAATCCTTCCATGGGCACAAGCTTTCTGCAAGTGCTTAGTCCCAGAGATAATTATTTTGATAGTAAAGAACAGAAGGTCTGGAGATTTGTGTCACAATATGAAGTGCAGGGCACGAGTGATTTAGTGGTAATAAAACATGGGAAGAGTCAAAAGTACACTGTTTTTGGAGGTGAGACAGTGCCATGGTGAACCTGCCAGCCATAGGAAGGAAAGCCTGAGAAAATGACAGAGGAGATGTGGAAAACCGACAAGGATCAAGGTCAGAGGAAAGTGGAGCCCAAAGGCTGGAGCCACAGAAGGGGCACAGGAATAGCTATGACTTGTCAGCGGCAGGAGTCCCGGAAGGGTGACGCAGCTGCAATCAGACTTCTGTGAACTCCAGAGAGCAATTCGATAAGGGTCAGGGAGAACAGCACATTGTGCCTTTGCTACAGAAGTCCCGACTGCTTTGTCCAAGAGGACAATGCTGAAGGGAGGAGCTTCCCGTGCTCAGTGACTGCAGGAACCGTTCACGGAGCCCCCACACACAAAGGAGCCTCTCCAAACTGGCCGACTGTTAGGATCCTGTGCACAGCTTAGAAAGCAAAAGTGTGATGTTAGGCCGCTTCCCAGGTCTCTAATCGGTCTAGAGTTGGCTCTGAGCTAGTAGCTAGGAAAGGTCCACAGGCAATTCTAATTTGCAGCCACAGCTGAGTACCTCTAGTTTCCAGCCTGCCAAGGTAGGCACTAACGGGACACATAAGGCAGAGCTACGCAGGGGAGCTCACATCCTCCCCTAGGCAGCAAAGTAACAGTGCTTCAAGGACAGATGATGGGGCAACACTTGCCTCCGTACCACACCATAGATAAGAAAGTGATACTTAGGTAGTTTCCTGCCAAGGTCATACTTAGAAGTCATGAGTACCAGACTGAACCCCATTAGAACAACTTGCAACAGCAGTGCCCTTCCGGTTCCACACCACCTCAAGCAATAGAATACAGAGAAGGGGGAGCTTCCGGTGCCTTTAGCTTTAGCTTTCAGATGCCTGAAAAGTTCAATAGACTCTGGCTATACCTACAGGTATTGGGTATTTAAGCACCCATAGGTTACAAAGAGTGGCTGGAGCCTGCGGCTCCCAAGTAATGCAATCTGCAGGCTGCGGCAGGAAGGCACTTTACTGGAGGCACTCAGACATGGGAGACTCCACAGATGTACAGATACTTCGCATTCACCAGGCACTGTGCTAGGGCCTATGACACAAAGATAAAAAGGTATCATCCTCCGTCTGCCCTGGAGACTGCAGACTGGTCGAGAAAAACAAGAGCAGAAGAATTTGATTATGGATGCTCCACAGCAGGCTTAGCAAACTTAGAAAGATAAGTTGGAAATATTTCCAGCTTTCCTGACTGTCCCGAGGCTGCCACAGCTGCTTCGTTCCACCAGTGTAACACCAAAGCTGCATCAGGCATCCTGCTGATCACGTGGTACAGCTGGGCTCCAGTGAATTCAGCTTAAGGCTATGGACAGTCCGCCTTCCTATCGTTTTCGCACGCCGGGACGTAGTCTGCATTTGATTTTCTCGATAAATTTAAGGTGTAGAAATCTCATTCCTACCACGCAGATTGAACCCCCCCAAAAAAACAAAATAAAAAACAACGAATCTGGGAGTGGGAGTGGGCTGGATTTGGATCGTGGGCTCTATTTCATCAGTTCTTGTTCAGCAGGTACCACACCAGAGAGCACGTGGGAAGACACAGCCACCTCCTTCTCAGCTTCTAGTACTTTGATCTCTCTCAGTTCTCCTGGTGCCCTTCAGCTAGGGGTTACCCTCCTACCTGACACATGCCCTACATACAGGCCCTCGTGAATTTTGTAACTATTCTTTGAAAGAAGAAATAAAATCAAAATTTAAATAAAATATTTATTTGATACTTCTAACCATCCAAAGATGCTTTCTCTACATTGGGTAGTCACACAAAGAGAGACAAAGGAAAAGGATCCTGCCCTGGGAGAACTTAGCAAGGGTGTTGACAGCAAATTAGTGAGTGGTTGCTTTCTATCTACCAAGCACTGTTTTGAGTATTTAATTTAGTGTTATCACTTGATCTCTGCACTTAGCCTGCATGCCTTTAGCATTATCTCTATTTGGCAAATGATAAGACCAATTGTTAAAGATGTAAACATTTCAGTCACACAGTGACACATGGCTGAGTGAGAGGCTGATCCCGGCCACCAGGTCTGCAGGGCCGACTCTCCGGCCACCCTTCTCTTTCTTATAAAGTGATTACATCTCCTACACAAGGACATCTACCAATGGGGTGGAAGTGGCATAACCCTTTCTGAAAACTGATTGCGAATTGTGAAATAGGCAAGCCGCTTGGAAAACTAAACTTCAATTAAAGTATATCTGGAAACTTTCGCCAATCTGTCTCACTTGTTTACCTGCCTTCTCAAAATTTTCACGGAATGTTAGAAAGCCAAGGGTTGGTAGGAAGAGCTGTAGCTTTTAGAAAACCAGTGTTCATGGGGGCTTGTAATATTATTAGTCTGAAAGACTTACGCATTAAAGATAATTCTTCTGGGGCAGTTTAGGAATTACTACTGTCATATAAAAACATTCTTTTCTAGTAATAACAGTCACACATTGCTTCACTAATACTCTCTCTAAGCTTCTTACATAGATGGAGGTCAGGCAATATCATCTCTGGTTTTGAAGTCAGTTTCAGTTTCTTAAGTTTCAGGACCAGCCTGCATTCCATGTTTCTTTCTCCTAAAAAGCAGAGCCACTTGATATCCACTAAGAAACCCAGGGAAGAGACGTAAGCCTTGGGCAAAGCACCTGACCCAGACTGGAGCTCCATCCAGCACTTCAGATTCCCACGAGGAACACTTGCCGTGGCTTGGGGTCTTGTGACTGCATACTCTCCTTCTGTAAAGATCCAACCACTTTTTTTTTTTTTTTCCTTTGGTCTTTGGGCTTCTGGGTGAAAGACGACCCGTGTATGAGCCAGTAATGGATGAATCCCCCATGTGGGCAGACGCCTGCCCAAAGCGGCTGCAACCAATGCCATCCTTGCCATAAATTCTTTCTCTGGCTCAGAGCAGGCAAACCACGTTTCCCTCTGGGCCCGTTTCCTTCTGTATAAGCTGGGAGGTTAGTTTTCTTAATCCTTCCACGGGCAAAAGCTTTTTTCATTTTCCTGGAAGTGTTAGGTGGGGAAAAGGTACTCTTCCTGATTCCTTATGGGAATGGTCTCCCAAAGAATGGTGTGAGTGGCATTGAAAAAGAGAAGGAGAATAGAAAAAAAAAAAATCATGTCATTTGAGAGCCTTGGATGAAATGCCACTGACCGCTTCTGCTCGATGAACCAATGCATTCTAGTTTTGCTCAAATTTTATTTTGTCTTCCTGCTATTTAAAACAACAAGGTTTTGTTGTTGTTTCGTTTTTTTGTTGTTGGTTTTTTTTTTTTTTTTTTTTTTTTTTTTTTTTTTTTTTTTTTTGTCTTTTTGAGACAAGGTCTCCCTGTGCACTTCAGGCTGGCCTTGAGATCACTTTTGTGGCCCAGGCTGGTCTCAAACTTACACTGATCCTCCTGCCTCAGCCTCCTAAGTGCTGGGATTACAGGCGTGCACTACCACACCCAGCTAACAATAGGCTCTTAACTGAAACTTTAATTTCCCACCTCAGATTCATGTCGAGCTACGGAATCTCTGCCTTGTTCCCTGTCTTAGTGTCAGTCCTTAGAGCAAGAGTCCTGGTCCTTGTCTGAACAGACCAGAGATGGCTTCAAGTTCCCAGCCATCTCTATAGTGACATTCGCCATTACTTACATCCGGGCACTGGGTATTCCCTAGTACCTGCCTCACACTCAATTGTAGGAAAGCCTGCTTTTTTGCTCTTTGTGTTTTATACTGTTACAAAAGAAACACGTGTTACTAGTGGAACACATGTTAATGCATGGCTGTTTGGGGAAAAATGTTATTTATAATCATACTTTATGTGCAAGTTCAGTTTCAAGTAACCTAAGGACCTTTGATATAGATAAAATCTTTCATTCTTGCTTTGGTAGACCTATTGAAAGTCAAATGGCCAGGCGTGGTTGTGCACACCTGTAATCCCAGCACTTGGGAGGCTGAGGCAGGAGGATTGGTGCGAGTTCGAGACCAGCCTGGGCTACAAAAGTGAGCTCAAGGTCAGCCTGAAGTGCACAGTGAGACCCTGTCTCAAAAAGGCAAAAAAAAAAAAAAAAAAAAAAAAAAAAAAAAAAAAAAAAAAAAAAAAAAAAAAAAAAAAAAAAAAAAAAAAAGAAAAGTAAAAAGAAAAAAAGAAGAAAGTCAATAGTAAAGATCTGGAAAGGAGACAGGAGTTGGGGATAATTCTGCCTTCGAGCAGGAGAGATTAAGTGGCCTCAGAGAAGCTCTCCTGGGGAAGAAGACTTCGAGGCAGAGGCTTCCCCAGGGCGAGGTGCACAAGAGGAGTGCAGAGGCAAGCCAGGAAGAAGTGCCACCGCACAGGAAAGGTGCCATGCGGGGGGTGTGAGCGCTGCGGAATGGCGGTCCTCTCCTGCACCTTCCTGGAGAGCTCGTCAGGATTCCCAACAGGTCGTTATTCCTACCGGGTAAAGTTCATTTGTCCAGAGCTTGAAGTAAGAGTATGGAATGTGGAGGTGAGTGGTGAAGCCAGGTTTACATGCAACAGGCATCTTGACAAAAATGAAAAAAAGAAATGTAGTGTAGAAGCTGTTGGATAGAGGAACAGACAGTACAAATCTTGCATTAATTCTATTTATATCCTTTCTAAAATGAACAGTCTTGATCCAAAGCCCAAAAAACTCCAAGCACAAAAGTACACAACTGCTGTTAGGGACTGGAAATTTCTGACAGGGAATTGGTCTGAATTCTTGTACTTGCTTTTAAATTTACTAGTTTACACTGTGGAAAATTTTTATTGCGATTAAAATTTTCCCATAGCATTTTCAATAGCTTTGTGTTATCTATTAGATAGCTGCACAAATATCTGAGCATTAACCAGTACCTTCTGCTTTGTATTAATATGTTGTATAATTTTTAATACCACAGAGAGTTATAGATAGGTTCTTGCAAATTCTCTTGACATTTTCCTCTAGATATGCTCTTAAAAATAATTTATAGGTCATAAATACTAGCACTTTTATATTATTATATATTTAGGCACTCGTGTGTCTGTTTTTACTTTACATTTGTATGATATATATATGAATGTTATAATATATCATATATTACTATATAACGTGAAAGTGTACACATATACATCTCATCTATCTTCCACAAGTGTGTTAGGCCAATACATTTGCTCATGGGAAAGCCTATAACCAGGATGCTAGAGCCCTTGGGTTCTTTACAGATCTCACTTAATTAGACTTTCAAAACTAAAGCCTATATGACTATAAGAAGTTCCAGAGATGAGAAAATGATATTGAAGCTCTGAAATCTTAGTACAAATTCCACCAAAGGCCTTCCTCCCAGCCTTTCTCTCTAATCTTCCCTCCATAAAAGCTCTGCTGGGTCTATTCTGCATGTGGAAAAAGGACATACTCCGAAATACATCCAGTGTCCCAAAGTTAATGGTGCAGTGTTAGAAGTAGAAAGTCATCATTTGGGGGTGCCTGGCTCAACGCCTTACGTTCCAAGCAGAGTGCAGCAAGCACAGAAAGTACCCAGGACTCAGCAGCCAGCACCGTGAGAATAATCCAGGTACCTGTCACAGCCCCTACACCTCAGAACTAAGCCACCAGGAGCAATAACCACACAGCCGGACCCTGCACGTGATGGGCAGGCATGACTAGCAAGGAAGGGAAAGTCTGAAATAGAAGCCATCAGGGGTAAGTTGGGTGAACCAGTGTTGTGCTTAGGGACAAAAATATACAGAACAGAAATAGGTGAGTGGGACTGCTCCTTTTAAAAATATAATTTTATTTTATTTCATCTGGTTTTGTTTTTAATCTTACATTCCTTCATTTTCCATTTATTTTCTCTCAAATTTTACTGTTTTACTCCCTCATTTTCTTATTCTAATTCCTTTCTGTAAACCCAGAGAACAAGTTTAGACGTGCCCTTGAATGCATCTTTGCTC
>PVJA010002349.1:31787-108277 GCA_004027025.1 Myocastor coypus
TTTTTTTTTTTTTTTTTTTTTTTTTTTTTTTTTTTTTTTTTTTTTTTTTTTTTTTTTTTTTTTTTTTTTTTTTTTTTTTTTTTTTTTTTTTTTTTTTTTTTTTTTTTTTTTTTTTTTTTTTTTGAGACAGGGTCTCCCTATGCAGTTCAGGCTGGCCTTGAGCTCACTTTTGTAGCCCAGGCTGGTCTCGAACTCACATTGATCCTCCTGCCTCAGCCTCCCGAGTGCTGGGATCACAGGCATGCGCCACCACGCCCGGCCATCTTTGCTCTCTTTTGTACCCCTTTAGCTACACAAAACTCTCATGATCTGTATTCACTTTCAAGCCTTGCTTCTACTTCCTTTCAGTGACTCTTGTGTTTACTACATCCTGTCCTCCCTAATTTTCCACACTGCAAAATAAAGACACCCTAACAAGGAGAAACAATTTGCGTGTAAACTCCTGAGTTACCATTGGTTTTGTTATAGAACTGTAGACTTGGTTACTATGATCTAAAATGTAAAATTTGTAATTACCATCATTTTTCCATTTGTAAATTAATGCCACCATTATTTCTGATTGTGCTGTTGTAGTTTGTGTCTCATTTGCACCATTAATTATTTGTATTTGTTCTTTTACTTTTAAATATGTGTGGGGTTTTAATTATCTTTGGTAATTAATTTTGAATTCATGCACTATAACCAGGGAACATGGTTTGATTTTTGAGTTTTTCAGACACAGTTTGCAGAGAAGTAAAAGGTCGATCATTCTAAATGTTTATGTGTGCCTGCGAACTATGGGCATTCTACTGTTTGGAAATTCAAGGTTTTAAATATGTATCTGCACTAGCCCCGGTATGGTAGTTGTTTTAGGAAACAGCAATTGCTTTACTAAGATATTGTCTACTTAATCCACTGAATCTGAGGGAGCAGTATTAAAAAGGAGTATTAAATTTCCCACTATACTGTGGATTTAACACTTTCTTCTTATAATTTGAATTACATTTCCTTACATATTTTCAGTTCAAGTATATTGGAAGTTCAGGGTCAAGGTCATTGAAAGCAGAGAAATTCTGCAGAACTGGCACAGTTGAAAGGATCCCCAGGCCCACTAAAATTAAATGAAATGAGTCTTTTAGCTAGTACTCTTGTGACAAAAAAGACAACAGGTAAAGGCTAAGAAAATTTGAAGAATGTGTAGATTTCAGGTGAGAATAATGATTCATTATTTTTGATGAAGGTATTATCCTAAAGTAAGAAGTGAACAATGGGGGATAGTGTCAAGTACACAGGAAGCCTCTATATTTATGCGTTAGTCAGCTTTCCTGTCACTGGAATAAAATATCTGACACATATAATTTTTTTTGTTTTGTTTTGTTTTTGCGGGACTGGGGTTCAAACTCATGACCTTGCACTTGCCAGGCCAGGCTCTTGTGCCATGGAGTGACACCCGTAATTTAAAGGTGGAGAGGTTTAATCTGGCTCAGGTCCTAAGGAGCTTCAGGTCACAGTCAGCAAGCTCTAATGTGAAACACCATGCCAGAATGGCTTGGTAGAGAGAGCTGCTTCATCCATGATGGCTGGGCAGAGGAGAGAAACACTGCCAGAGGGAAATGAGCATGGAGGGACCACATGCAATACCCAAGGCCATGGGTCCATGAAGCATCCATTTATCCAGGACTGTGCTCCCCTAGGCATTTCTTAAACCAAACTTAATGTTCCAGGGGTAATGGTGATAATACACTCCTTTTCAACTTCATGTCCAAACACATCTCTTAAATTACACTTCATCACTAAATAAAGGTGACAGTCAATTCATAATTCTGCCCAATATAGGACAACTACCCTGTGTACAGTTGGAAACACAATAATTCCTCTGCAAAAAATCTCAGTTGTTCAAACATTTTTCAAAGGGCCAAAGCCATGTCGTTTTTGAGACTCAAAGCAAACTCTTATTTGTGAAAATTAAAAAAAACAGTTAATAATCCCAAGGTACAACAAAGCAGGATAAATATTTCCATTCCAAAAGGAAGGAATCAGGGCCAGAAAAAATAGCACTAGAGAAAGAACAAAACGAAACAAAAAAAAGCAGAGTAAACAAACCCTATAACTCCTTTTCTATCCCCTGTGGCACATAGTGGTAAAATATGAGTACAAAAGCCCCATAGCTTTGGCCTTGTCATCTGATCTGGGCCACAAGGCCTTGCTCAGGCTAGTCCACTCATGGCCTTTAGTTTTCCTCACCGATGTTCCACATTCCTGGCATTTCTGACTTCCTAGGGTCCTCCTTTCAGCTCCATTCCCACAACTTTATGCACTGCCCTCTCAGGCGTTCCTTGCTTGGCTTTCCAGGGTTTGTTTTTGAAGTATGGACAGAAATGTCCTTCATCCCCATAACTCTTGCATTTCATGTGCCAATATCTTGGTTACTTTTCTCTCGTTAATGGAACAAAACATCTGACACCCAACATGGAGGAAGGAAAGGTTTATTTAGCTCACAGTTTGTGGAAGTTTTAGTCCATACTCAGCTGGGTCCAAAGCAGCCTGACACATGGCAAAGAACTACAGTTCATGGTGGCAAAAAAACAGCAAAAGAGCAAGAGCAAATGCGAGGAGCAGCAGCAATAATGGCTACAGAGAGCAAGTCTGTCTCCCTTATGTTGCATTCAGTCCATCTGCCCCAAGCTGGATGTAGCGGTCACGTCCCTAATCCCAGTAGTACTCACATCCATAATCCCAGCACTGGATCATGAATGAATCACAAAGTCTAGAAACCCACCCCATGATTGCACGAGGCTTTGAGGGACAACTAGACGCAGACCATAGCAGCCAGTAAAACCAGAATCACATGAAGCACACCATGGTCCCTTAGACCATGCCTACAGTGTTTAGAGTGTCTGAATAGCTGAGCCCAGTGAGATGAATCCCAAGGGACCAATTCCCTTAGAAGTCCCTAAGCAGGGGTCTCAGGTATCTTTTTTTTTTTTTTTTCTGAAATGAAGACACTTTTGGTTGACACTTGAGCTTGCTTTGGATAGTTTCTTGAAGATTCCTGAGATACCCTCAAGATCATCTTGCTTATTTCTTATGAAATACTTGATTTCTTTTTAGTGGTGTTAATCTCTTCAATAATCACACTTCTTTGGCCTGAATCTCATGCACGGTTCCTTCCAGACTAAAATGTAAGTTTTACACATTTTCATACTCTGCCTTTTGCATCTGATTCTCATAATATACCAAGCTAAAAGAAAATTGACAGTACCCATGTCACAGCCTAAATGTTAGGCTGCCTTGGACTTTCCTCTACCAGGTTATTCTACTACATTGGTCTCAGTACTCTATAGTCTCAGGACATGGGTAAAACGGAGACAAAATTTCAGCCAGTGTATTACATGCATGTCCTCTGGCCAAACTACCAATGTAGTCCTTGTTCCCAACTGAAACCTCCTGAGCCTGGCCTTTACTGTCCGTATTCCTAGCAATATTCTGTTCTTCTAAGCTCCTTTCAAAATCTAGGGCTTCTCTAGCCCACTTCTTAAAGGCTTTCTGTATTCTGTCTAGAAACCATGTAGTCAGATACAGAAATAGTAGGAACTCCACTCCTCTGATACCAACTGTTGGTGCTCCTGAGCATTCCTGCTGATATACTAAAATACCTGGCTCCCCAAATTTAGATAAATAAATAAATGCTTAATTTGGCTCATATTTTAAGAGAATAAAGTCCATGAACAGCTTTCTCCTATGCAGAAGCATGTCTCAGTTACTCTTCTCTTATTCCTGGGACAAATACCCAACACCCAAGATTAGACAAGGAAAGGTATTTAGCTCACAGCTACTGAAGGTTTCACAGCCTGAATTACATAGCAAGATCTTGAGACACTGTGCCTTCATGTCTAGGATGATCTGCTCCATACCTCCAAGAGAGGCCACCAAGACTGGGGGGTTGGGGCGAGGGAGTTGGGTGGAGGAGGCACATGCTGTCAGCTTAAAGGTTTGCACCTCTCTGGCCTCACCCCTCAAGCCACATGCTTGACAGACCCATGATTTACATGAGGCTTTGGGGGGACAACTACATACAAACCGTAACATATGGTGAGTGGTATGGTTAAGCAAGCTATTTAGTAATTGATGGCAAAGAATCACAGCAGGGGGACAATGTTAGGCAGGAAGGAATGAGGAGCCATAGGTAGTGCTCAAACCCACACCTCAAGGACTCAGACACACACACCTAGCATCTTGCTCCATGGATTTTACAGACATTTTTTAATTCACTGAAGGTTATACGTCACAGTTAATAGTTAGCCTATCTTAGCAACTTTTCTATACACCCAAAATTTTTCTAAAGTTTATATAGATCTATACAGAAATTATCAGTTAATAGTTAGCCTATCTTAGCAACTTTTCTATACACCCAAAATTTTTCTAAAGTTTATATAGATCTATACAGAAATTATCATATATATATATATATATATATATATATATATATATATTATCTGTATGTAAACATATGTTATATATGAAATTTGAACAAAGTTAGCTACACTTCCCAGAATAAAATGATCATCTAGAAGTCATGGTATTTTGACCAAAAAACCTACAGAAATTGATCACAAAATGTAAAATTGTAGTAACACAGTAAATTAAATTCCTTAGGAAAATGAGACTACAGATGTAAACAGTACATTAAGGATTCCAAAATACTTGAGATAACAAAATTTTTTTCATGCATTATAAAAATGTTTTAAATAATTAAAGCTATAAAAGAAGAAATTAAACACAGGAAAATAATTAAAAACATGTGGACTCCATGTTTTGTTTACTCATGGATGCAGCTGTGATCCTAAGAAGATAATAGACATTAGTTTCATCTCTTAACAAATAAATAAATGTCACAAACCAGAGCATTATCACTATGTGTTGTACAACAAAGTCTAGTACCTTACTTTAATAGCAGGGGAAATTATCAAAGATACACAGTTTTATTTATTTAAAAAATTTATTTCTTGCTTTATGTGGTACAGATTCTCACTGCACAGCTCAGACTTGTAGAGATCCTCTTGTCTCAGGCTGCCTAGAGCTAGTATTACAGGCATGCACCACCATGCCCAGTTTCAGTGGCCAGCATGGTGCCGGCCCAGTGTGAAATAACAGGACTGCACCTGGCTCCTTGCACTTGCCAGGCAGGTGCTCAGATCCCTGAGCTGACACACACAGTTTTAAATGCCAATTTTGGAGTTAGGTCTTACACGACCTACAAAGTAGTGAAACTGAGCAGCCCTTAGAAAAAACTGCAGGACAGAACCAGCAATAAATGATCCAGCAGAGCTTTGGGAAGTTAGAATCATAGGGGCCTCAACTATATTCAGAACTTTTGCCATTTTTGTTGTTAAGGCAAAGATAGAATTTACTTCTAACAGCAAAATTGTTACACTGAGTTATTTAACAAAGCTTGTGCACGAAAGCACTAAAATTTACTGTCTGAAGAATTTTTCAGAATCAAACTTGGACGTTTGGAAGGGTGAATGTATTCCTTTTCTCCATAGCACACTGACAACCCTAATTTCATGGTTTCTGGGGGCTAAATATTTCTGCTCACTGCTAGAAAATAACAGCCCAGGTCTTATAAACTGCGAATTTACTCCTTTGAGCTTCTGGTCTGCAGCAGTAAAAATCAACTCAGGAAAGAGCAGATGAACGGAAGACCTTTTCCTAACAAAGGGACAGCAAAGCAGAGAAGGAGGCATCCTTCCATACAAACACAGCCTCTCTGCGGTGCTCTGCCTATTCAGTTGTGATCTATGCAGCTATGACTCAATTAAACGATATTAACTGCCCCAAGCCGAGTGATTTTATTTTCCCTATTTTTTCCTAGCATAACTCACTTGGGAGACAGTTAGGCATCATCATTGTAAAAGGGCAGAGAATATGTTATGGTCTGATTAAATTCAAATGCTGAGGACATATCTCTAAGCCAGAAAGGCATCTTGTGTTCCTATTAGAATTGTGTTACACAGAATATTATCGCATTTATCACCCTCCATTGGCTTTCTGAGGTAAGTGGAAGAGGCGTTTTCATTTCCTTCAAAACTTTAAGAATGAGATAGGGTTTGTCCTGGCAAAGGAAACAGAATGGTAAAGGAAGGGGAATAGTCCCCTGACTCTCTGGACTCTCAGAAACTTCATGCTGTAAGAGACAGTCAAAACGCCTTCATTGCTCCCATAGCAAATCTCTCAGCAAATCCTGGCTGTGGAATTTCCAAACTCACATCAATTCCGCACATCCACCATCTGCGCGACTACCACCAACGCCAAGCCTACTATGGTCTTATCTTGGACCATGACCCAGCCCTCCTATGTGTCAACCTTGCCTGCCTCCTGCTTCGAAGCTGTTGGCGGATGCTCTCTGAGTCAAAGGAGAGCTCCACTCCGCAGCCTCCGAGGTCTGGTTCTGCCATCCTCCCAGTCAGCAGTCTCACCTCAGCTCCTTCCACAGCACTCCAACCGCACTCCCTGTGTCTTGGCCTCGTAGTCAAGGCCATCACCACCTCAGCCAGGACCATTCTGACTCAGAATGGCACAGTGTCTGGCTCCCCTTGGTCACTAGGGTCTCAGCTTAATTGCCGCTTCTCCCCAGGAAGGCTTGCCTAGACTTGGGATCTAAATCACTGCCCTGCTTTGTTATAACTCTACTATTTGTTACTCCCAAGTTTTTAAAAAAATCACTTTTCTTGCCTATTTCCCACCTGTCTATCGTTAAAACCTGAGGAAATGCAAATGGAAGACTCCTTCCTCTGTTTAGTGATATATTCTCAGTAGCTCATCTGAAGCATAGCCCCAAAGTGAACAATGATTTTAGCTGAAAATGTTAATGAATTTAAAAAAAGATGGATGCTATTGTTTTAGGGATGAGGTTCAAATAAAAAATTGGTTGGATGTGCAGAATGGTAACTATTTTTAGCAAGTATAGAATGAATTAGAATTGCTTAAGGAAGTCCGGCTTAGGTAAAATAACATCAACTGTAAGCATCATATTTTACTTTGACTCAGTTCAAAGACAGGGGCCAAAGGCCCATCTGGCAAACTTCACAGGATAGAACTTGAATACATGATCTCTCTCCCTTAGTGTGAGATTAAGGCCAGAAACTGGCAGCCAGCCAGGGACTGCGATACATGTCTCTGTGTACCTCTTTCTTTCTTTCTTTCTTTCTTTCTTTCTTTCTTTCTTTCTTTCTTTCTTTCTTTCTTTCTTTCTTCCTTCCTTCCTTTCTTTCTTTCTTTCTTTCTTTTTTTCTTTCTTTCTTTCTTTTTTTCTTTCTTTCTTTCTTTCTGGGTCTTGCTATGCAGCTTGGACTCATGATCTGAGTACTGAGCTGCCGGACAGATGGTCTAAGCACTTGCCTGGCAAGTGTAAGGACCACTTGGTCCCCTCAAGCTTATGGTTTGCTGTAGATATATTAGTAAGCTGCAGACCATAAAATCCCTTACTAAGGGAAAGACTGTGTGTCGCTTCCAGGTGAGACTCATAAAGCCCTCTGTGTAGTATTCTTTCATTCTCTTTGCCATGTGTGACAAAAATGGAAGTCATTCCCAAGACCACCTTTTTTCTTTCTTTTTTTTTTCAGGACAGGGGTTAGAACTCATGACCTTGCAGTTGCCAGGCAGGCACTTGTGCCATGGAGCTATCTTCCCAGCTCCTCAAACTTCTGGCAATCCTCCTGCCTTAGTTTTTTTTTTTTTTTTTTTAAATTTTGGCAGGGCTGTGTTTTGAACTCATGACCTTGCACTTGCCAAGCAGGCACTTGTGCCACACAGCTATCTTCCCAGCCCCCCACCCCCAGGCCGATCCTGAGACCCTTGGATTAAAGATAGCACCTGTGACAGGAGAAACACTATGAGTCCAGGCTGTGTAGCAAGGCCTTAGAAAAAAGAAAGAAAGAGAGAGAGACAGAGAGACAGAGAGACAGAGAGAGAGAGAGAGAGAGAGAGAGAGAGAGAGAGAGAGAAAGCAACAGAAATGAGTTTCTTACCCACTGTTCCCTCATTGAGAAACCATATGGCCCTTAAGCCATTACCCATACTAAGTTCTACCTGTTAATGGACATAGTTGAATAAGGAATATTATCTGGGGCCCAAGTAAATTGAATATATTACGAGAGAACATATGGCTCATTGGAAATGTGTTTGGTTCTCAGGAAGCTTAAAGTGGCTCCTTCAACACTAGATTTAGATAGTTAGAAAGCAGGAAGAATCTCCAGGCATGAGGATACAGGGGGTGGATCAGAAGACAAATAATTCATACTGATTTCAAACTGACTGTAGTCCTGTACAAACAATAAGAGCTCTCATTCCCAGAAAGAAAAAAAAAATAGTGTATTGTAAGAACTTCTCTGACAAAGATAACAACATCTCTATAGGCTGAGTTCAGATGTAGCTTACATGAGATGGGAATTTTATCAGCAACTTCTTTCTTGGATTCTTCTCTTACTTTCTAAACAGAACAACTTCCATTCCTTGACTACTCTCTCTGAAGTCTCTTCTTTTAGCACGCAAGAAATCTAGCTTCGGCACTGGACCCCACATTGTACTTCTCACACCAGACCTAAGTACTTTCACCAGAAGGCAGAGAGATGACAATGGCCTGATGTTAGGGAGGACATGACCAGGGCCACAGGACCGTGGGAAGACCCAGCCGTGTGCCAGCTGTCATGCAGCACACACTTAGGCTGGTCTGAAAAGGGAGTTGAGCCTGGCTTGAGTGGCCATGATAGATGAAGGGTCCAAGGATAGCTGGGCGGAGGGCACACGTGCTGCCCCCAGAGAGAGGAGCTTCCTGTTTCGGAAGCTGCTGCCACACACCTGAAGGACCCTTAGGGCATGTGAAGCAGAGGAAGGATGTCACAGGCACAAACCGAGCAAGGGAATGCCTGGCACACTGGTAAAGACAACTGTGCAAATTGGAGCTTTCCCGAGAAGCACCGAGTTTCCTCACATCAGAAGTATTTTAAAAGATACTCAGGGACTGTGAGAGAAGGTAGAAGCAAACTTGTTGGCTTAATTGAGCTTTGGACTCTATGACTTCTAACATTCATCTTCTCTGAAAGAGACTGTAATTCCTTTCAAGCAGAATCATTTTTAATTTAAAAATTATTTTATGAATGTATACACACTGAAGTCCATGAAGTCAACTATGACTTAAGGTACAGAAACAAAAATTTCTTATTCTCTCTCCCTACCTCCCAGCATCAATCTGCAGAAGGAGCTCTGTAGCTGTGTACTTAGCACTTACAATCTCACTTATGCAGTATGGGGTTTTTTTGTTCTTGTTGTTGTTTTTTATTTGTTTGTTTTTATGAAACACAGAAAATTTGCCTGCATGTTCATTTGGATTACATGCCTGAGGCAACGTTTAGGATTTGAATAGTGCCTTTTTTTTTCATGATTTCAAATTTGTTTTTATTAGTACATTTGTGATGCATAATACGTTCATTGAGGTGCATACACGTATTGCACCCTAGTCCTTTTAATTTTTCTTTCCCCTCCATTCCTTCCCACAATTCTCCCTGCCTGCTCAGGGATTGCTTCTTCTTGTAACTTCCGCCTTCAGGGCTTGCCTGGCCCAACCACAAGGATTTGCATTTGATGAGAGTTTTTTGCACTTCTGTTTTTTGTTTTTGTTTTAGTTTTTGTTTTTTTTTTGCTCGATGCAGGAGTTCTGTGCGCTCCAAATGTCTGTTTGGTGGGTCAGACAGTGTCCAGGTCAGGATGGGTAGCTCAGATCAGGCGACGAGCGTGAGCCTCATGGCTCAGCACTGAGAATTGAGTAAAGCCCAGTAGAAGGCCAAGAGCTCTCTGCAAATGGGAAAGGTGATCTCTGACATGGGCAGGATCTGGCTCCGCAGTCCACAAGGCCTGTGACTGCAGCGCGCCCACAGAGGCAGCTGAGCGCTGCAGCAGCCCATCTGCCTCTGACCCGCGAGCACCGCTGGATCCGCAAATCACACAGCGTAAGGGGCTAATCAGCAGGCACACACCAGTTCAAAGGTTCCTCTTATCCTGAGACCAGCTCAACAAACGGGCTACCTTTTGAGACACTTGGTAAGCGCGCTAGAGTAACACACCAGACATGTACTTGTTGCGCTAAAACCCCAGAGTCTACAAGGTGCTGTCTTTATTGTAGGAGAAGTTAACACCTTCAAAATCTTTTTATGTATTAATTTTCACCTAAGGAAGAATGTCTCAACATACGCCAGTAATTTCCCTGAGGCAGAAGGCCTCTACCTTTAATCAGGGTTCCTAGCTTGTTATGACCCAGGTCTGGAGAGCAGGTGATATCTGAGGTACAAAGTGAAGCCACGTTGCTGGGCCTTTAGGGACAGGTATGGAGCAAAGGCCATTTGCCAGGCTGCAACAGGCTCCAAGGGATATACTAGTGTAATGAAACCGATACGGGGAGAAACCGACCTCAGTGGGTGAGCTCCAAATGATATAGGAGAAAAACCAAACTCCCAACCTGAAGGGTTCCTGGGCTGAGTTCTTGTTCTCTCAAATGGAGGAATGAGTTCTAGGAACAAATGGAGGTTAGGAGCAGAATATTTATTGTGGCAGAGAAAGCTCCTGTCCAAGAGAGGGACAGGAGGAGGGCCTCTGAGTGGGTGGTCCCCTTATGCAGTATGTTTTTGTTTTATTTTTTTGCAGTAGAGGGATTGAACTGAGGACCTTGTACTTGCCAGGCAAGCACTTGTTCCACTGAGCTATCTCCCTGACCCCCTGCAGTATGTTTTATATATTTTTAATTTATCAGTTGCCTATGTCTTCTTGGACCAAAGATGAGAAAATCGTTTTCCACGACACCTGTATCTTTTCCTTTTAATTCTCCAAGGAAATCATGGAAAGATTTTGGTTAAATCATTATTCAAGGTTTAGATTTTTAAAATCTTTATTTCTATTAGTGTTTTCAGTACATAATGATTACATACATCCCAGGGAATTGGCATATGTACGTAGCATCTTATTTCTTTTTATTCCGCCTTGTTTTCCCCTCCCCCTTCTCTTGGTCCCCTTCACATTGGCAAAACATCTAGCTCTGTTTCCTATGAAGGTTGGGCTCTTGTGACAAGATAAACATCACTTGATATTGAGTCAATAACGTACCATGGTCCTACGTCTTTTCTTGGACACCTCTACAATTTTTCAGAGGTTAATCTAGTCCTGGTTTCCTTTTGTCTGTTTTTCATGTATTTTCCACTGTTTTCCCCAAATGATCCAAGGGTTAGCCCATTTTCCCACTTTTCTCAAAATCTTAAACATAACAGAGCCATTTTCCTTGAAAATTTCCCTTACCTGCCTGTTCTACATGGATGGGATTCCTCTACCCTGTTGGGCAGTTTCATTCCTAGGTTTCTCTTAGCCACATTCCTGTATTGCATGACTTGTTTTCTAAAGTTCCATGGCACATGGCTTTAAAAAAAAAAAAATTATTTATTTATTCATTTGGTACAGGGTCTCACTATGCAGCTCAGACTCATAATGACCCTCCTGTCTCAACCTCCCCAGTGTTGGGTTTACAGGTGTGCACCACCATGTCTGGGTTGGGGGCCAGCACAGAGTGCCCAGGGCTCCAGGGATGGCCTGGCATGTGGTACTGGAGATCAAACCTGGGTCCTTGGACTTCCACGTTTCTCCCCAACTAGAGTCAGTATTTCCCACCTGTCTTAGTTACTTTTTACTCATTGCTGGGACAAATACCCAACACTCAAAATGAAGGAAGGAAAGGTTTATTTAGTTCACAGTTTGTGGAGGTTTCAGTCCATATTCGGCTGGCCCAAGGCTGAGTGGAACAGAGCAGAGAGCATCCAGTTCATGGTGGCAGAACAGCAACAAAATGGTGGCAGAAGTAGCCAGCCACACAGAGCAGCAGAGCAACAGCTACAGCTCTCGTCTGTCTCTCTGTCTCTCTTTATATTCCTATCAGGCTTTCCACCTTAGGTTATCCGCCCTAGACCATACCCATAGTCTCAGCCTTACTCAGACCGATAATCCCATCAGTACTAAAATCCATAATCCCAGGGATCATGGATCAAGTCTCAAATTCTAGAAGTTCCCACCCAATGACTACATGAAGCTTTGGGGAGACAACTAGACATAAACCATAACACCATCTTTCCTTGCAGCCATACATTTAATAAGACTAAGGCAGGCACTTAGACAGCTGAGCTCTCTCCCCAGCCAAACATTGCTTTTGTTTTTATGTCTCAGTTTGATAGAGCAAATCATCTACAAGCTTCCTTTAAAAACAAATCCTGGGAGCTGGGCGTGGTGGCGCACACCTATAATCACAGCACTTTGGGAGGGCTGAGGCAGGAGGATTGGTGAGAGTTCGAGACCAGCCTGGGCTACAAAACTGAGCTTGAGGCCAGCCTGAACTGTACAGCGAGACCCTGTCTCAAAAAGACAAAAATAAATAAATAAATAAATAAATAAATAAATAAATCATTTAAAATAAAATAAAAAAAAATAAAAACAAATTCTGGGACCAAACTTTTAAGACTCTCTGCATGTCTGATAATATATTTACCTGCCCTCAGCTTTCCTTTATTTTCTCCAGTTGGATAGCCTCTTGCAGCCTTTTAATTTTTTCATTTCTCTCTCTCTCTCTCTCTCTCTCTCTCACCCTCTTTCATCTATGCATTTGATGCAGGGTCTCACTACATAGCACGGACTCATAGTGAGCCTCCTGTTTTGAACCTCCTACACCACCACTCCTGGACTCTGTTAATGGTTCAGCAAGCCCTGAGATTGGGCAGGCAGGACTAGGGATCTAACCTGGGCCCCTGCACTTGCCAAATTTAAAAAAAAACAAACAAACAAACAAACAAAAAACATTGACACAAAATAACTGTACAAAATATGGTATTTCTTGGTGAATATTTTCACACATGCATTCTTTGATTCTATCTCCCTCTGTGGGATCCTTTCTTTTCCTTCTGTCGTGACCTTAGTCTCCTTTTAACCATCACCTTGGACTGGTGGCTCGGGTGGTGTGACAGACAACTAAATTTCTCTTACAACCATTTTCTCTTCAATCATAAGACAGTATTCCCTGTTTCAATTAGGCACGTTTCTCCTCAGCGAGGGTCAGTATTCCCCACCTTCCCTTGTAGCCATGCATTTAATAAGACGAAGTCATGACCAGGGGCTGTGAGGAGCGTCAATGCATGCAGCTTCTGCTTCTGTCCTTGAAAGGAAGCCTCTTTCCCCTTTGCGTGGGCTGGAGCTTGCATGACAGCTTAGACCTTGTGGATTATGATGGCCTCTGGTAGTGAGAAGAGCAACTGGACAGTGGGAACTGGTTCTCCAGCGTCTTGGTGAAGCTGGGCTGTCTTCCTGGGCCCTTCTACTTCTGTGTTGTTATGAACAGAGAAAAGGACATCTCTTATGTGCACACCACTGAACCCAGAGGGAGAAGGTAGATATTTTGGAGTCAGTACAGCTTTATCTACCTCGTTAACTGAGGATAAACATAACAAGTGAAAGTCATTTTCTTTCATAAATTTTAAAGGGTAACTGTCTTAGTTACTTTTCTCTCACTGCTGAGACAAAATACCCGAAAGCCCCAGATTAAGAGAGGAATGCTTTATTTAGTGCATAGCTTGTGGAGGCTTCAGTCCATAATCAGCTGGCTCCAAGGGAGTGTGGAACATGGCACATGGACAGTCATTCAAAGGGGCGGAAGACAGAAAGAGCAGCAAGAGCAAAGCGGCAAGAGCAAGCTTCTTTCCATCCCTTACGTCGTAAGCAGGGTGGGCGTAGCATTCACACTGGCTGCAGGCACAGAATGAGGATATTTACAAAGTGAAGACCCTGGCCTCCTGCTGAGGTGCCCGGTCAAACTTCTGGACTTCTCGAGTTGACATGATGTATCAGCCATCGTAATAGTTCTGCATCCTCATGACCCCGGAGTCATTCCAATGCTCCATTCTACATGTGGCCCCGGCTTCTTCATTCAGAATCTTTTCTTTTTCCTTGGCTTTTTAAGATTACATGATGGTGTGCACAGTAAGGGACTTTTTAAATTCATCCAGCTGAGTACTCAGTGCAACTTTTCAATCTGAAACTTCCTATTTTTAAATATTTAAAGTAGACCTGTCGTCATTTTCTCTATCTTATTATTTTTTCTCCACCTTCCAGAGTGCTCAGTACTATGACTGATGCTTCTCTATTTTTTTTCTATTATTTTCTATCTATATTACTGCCTTGTTTCACAGTGTACATCTTTTTATCATGGTTCTGTGATAAATTCTTTTCATTTTTATCTTGTGAATTTATACTGAGATCTTATTTCAGGCATGATTTTTTTTTTTTTTTTTTTAAATTACCAAAGGGTCATTCTGGTCTTGAAAGTGCTGTATTATTCCTTCTTATTCTTGATTCAGGGTTCAGTCTCTGGGGGTGTTAATTACAAACTACAATATTTTAATCCTCTATTGTCCTTGTATGCTCTGAATTAGTTTTTAAATTTTATTTGTTGCAAACTTTCTTTCTCAGTTTTGGAGAACTTTTCAGACATCTAGTGTTCTTGGTGACATTTTCTTATGGCTCTGTCAGGGTAGATGTTATGGTCTAGAGCTACAGTGTCCTGCAAAAGTCTTCGGTTGGGAAGTGGAGCTTTTGGAAGGTGGCCAGGTCATGGAGGGCTGATGCCCCGGAGTGCACAGCTAAGTGTGCTGTGCTTGGGGGAAGCCTGCAGGGGAGTGAGGATTCACCAGGGGTAGCTCTCTCTCTCTCTCTCTCTCTCTCTCTCTCTCTCTCTCTCTCTCTCTCTCTCTCTCAAGCTCCTTGCTTCCTTCTCTTTCCCTGCTCATCCTCTTTCCTCCCTGTCTGCTTCCTGGTCGGCATGCTGCAAGCAGCTTTTCTGCAGTCCCTTTCCCCACACCTTCCCTGTCTTGGTTCCTGCTGGTCATCACCTGATCTTGCTGAGACTGTGAGCCTATGCAAGCCTCTGCTCCTTGAATTTTTGAGGTCAGGGCTTGCTCCACACTCATAGTGATGGAAAAACTGACTATAAAAGTGGACATGCCATGCTAACCCTCAGGCTTTCGGGAGGGGTTCTCAGACATCAATTCAGTCTTCACATTGGGAAGATCCACAGCTCAATATCCATAGGCCGCTTTCCTCAGTATCTCTAGTTTCCCCATGGAGGGAAACATACTCCCTTGCTGCCAAGGCCCGAGCAGCCAGAACCTGGGTACAAGGCTTGCAAAGGTGGGATAAAATTCTGCTAGGTCCTTTCCTGTCCCCTTCATTTTGGGACACACATCTCATACAAGTCAGGTACTGCTTCTGGGGTCTCCAAAGGAAGAATGCCATCATTCTATTTTCTGGGAGAATAAGCTTCACTTAGATCTCTAAGGATGTGGGGCATGGGTGACTTCCTGGTTGTTTGGAGCAGGGAGAAGAACTGCAGGGACAGCTCTGCTCTTCTGGCTCCCAGTTGGGGCTGTGCTTACCCCAGAACCTTGTCTCAGTTAGGGAAGAGATTACTAAAGGTTTCCCTAGGCAGCTTGACTTCCCCTCAAAGCCTGCCAGCTCCCAGACCCTTCATCTGTGGAGACCTTCGCTCTGCTTTCATAGTCCCTCAAACATCTAGTCAACTCTGGTTTGCTCTGATGACTTCCCCAGGTCATTTTTCCTTGGGACAAGGATAAAACTGTGGTTGCCCATTATTTTAAACAAGTGTCCAAACGATTTGTGAAGATAAGATTTGAAAGTGCAATTGGCTTCTATGACCTTGTTTGCAAACTTTTGGGAGTGACTTCATTTCTTAGTAGAAGTGATTTTCAGGGTTTCTGAGTCTTTTTTTTTTTTTTTTGGTGGGACCGGAGCTGAGCCCCCGGGTTTCTGAGTCTTTGTGAAATAAGAAGCCTCAAGAATCCTGTGTGTATAAATGGCCTCCATAGAGAAGGGAAGAAAAGCACACAACTTTAGTAGAATGCACATGACCAAACGTTTGAAAAATATAAAGACTGCAACGTCATCTCAGGCACAGCATGCACACACACACACACACACACACACACACACACACAATTAATTAAGTCAAATTCCTAAAGGCTATGAAATTAATTTTTTCCTAGTGAAAGCACACTGAGTCTTCTTTCCTCAGCTCTGTCCTTGACCTTGGCTCCTGCATAGGAATGTCAAGGACACAGCCATAAACTGAGATGACATCAAGAAGTCTCCTCCATGGATTAATGACAGGAACAGCACACACTGGGAAGCTTTTGCCTGAGGGGAAGTGAATTTCTGCTCCTTTCTCACTAATAAGAGAATTTTACTTCCCTCGGCAAAATGGAACACAGCTGTCAGTTATCCATGACAAAGAAATCATAATATTACTTTAGTTTATCTTTAGAAGCCCTCCAACTCTAAGTTATCTTGGATAGGAACCAGGTTATTTTCGGCACTGTGAAAGTGTTAATCTTCATGAAGAAAAGTGACAGAAGAACAGAATATTTACAATGTCACATCTGGAATATAATTATAGGTCCCATACTAACTAGCTATAACAAATTGAGCAGGTTATTTAACCCATAATAATCACATGTTATCTATGAAATATATAATCATAGTACCTTTTCAGGAGGACATTGAAGATTAAAGGAAATAATATTTAAAGATATAGGAAGTACTTACTAAATGTATGTATTTTGTTTTTCAGAAAGCTAAAATGTGTGTATATGTGTAACTGGTTTGGTGTGTTATTTGGTCTAATATATCAAATGTTTTAACTGTGTCTGTGTTGGGTAGACATTCCGACAAACAACTTGGTGCAGGATCTAGAGAGGGTCTTGTTAGCTGTATCACCTCATGGCAGAGGGCGCTGGTGGCAGAGAAAGTGATCATAATCAAATGGCAAGTCAGAGAGCAATTCTGAGGTCAAGGTCATTCAGAAACATTCATCGTGTGGGGAGTGCAGGGGTCCCATCAGTGTTTCCTTCACTTGTTCTTAAGATGACTGTTCCCAAGGAGCTCAGGAAGTCCCAGTAGACCCCAGCCTTTCTAAGCATGAACCAATGGGGACCAAAAATGAAACCAAATCACAGCAGTATTTCTCACGGCGGGTGAACGCGGACGTCAGTGAGCTTCCTTTTGGCTGGGGATGCTGAGCGTCTTTCTTCCACAGCTTACCTTGAGCCTTCGTCTAAAGGTCTCTTGTCCTAGGAACCTTTTAACCAGATTATGTCACGCCTCATGATGAACAGCATCAGCGTTGAATTGCAGGAGTGTTCTCAAGGAAAGCACAGCCAGACTTTATGACGAACCCTGAGCTCGCTGAGCTCCGAAATGCAGCAAAAGATGAATCTACAGAATCCGCTAAAAAGAAAGTGTGCACATTTCAGCAAAAGAAAAACTTGTATAAATATGTTAACGCTAAATTTACTCACACATCATGAGATTCATACAAGTTGCCTTTGGCCTCTGCAATAACAAGAGATGCTCAAAGT
This sequence comes from Myocastor coypus, assembly GCA_004027025.1. Lineage (NCBI taxonomy): Eukaryota > Metazoa > Chordata > Mammalia > Rodentia > Myocastoridae > Myocastor > Myocastor coypus. The sequence goes on from PVJA010002349.1 coordinate 49,274, forward strand.
TGTGTCCATCAGTTTCCAGACAATCATTACTACAGGAAACAACTGCTGGGGCAACCTGGGTCATGGAGATTGCAGCGCACACATGTTTAATTATTCTCTAAGGGTCAGCAGTGTAATGAGTTTTCTGCAGTGTACAACCTCTTCTAGAGTCCCTCATACAAGGGTAACACCATCTGTTGAATAAAGCAATATATATATTTCTTTTCCTAAAGCATACAGTTTTTTGATATATATATATATATATATATATATATATATATATATATATAAACCTGAGACCAAGATGTAGTATATCTAAGCCAAATTAAATGCCTTTGAGGGCCAGCCAAATAGCTCAGCAGATTAAAGCACTTGCATGAAGGCTCAGGGGCTGGAGATTTGATCTCCAGGCTTCCTGAGCTGCCCCACCCCGGGACTTGCTAAGGGGACAGTTGAGACTGGGTGTGGTGGTGCGCACCTGTAATCCCAGCTCCTGGAATGCTGTAAACAGGCAGATTACTACAAGTCCGAGCCAGTAGTGAGACCCTGAATACCCTGTAGACCCTTCCTCCCCACAAAAAAATTAAATGCCTTTGAAGCATCAAGACTCTATTTTTAAATTAATTTAGGGGCCAGCGAGATGGTTTAGCAGTTTAAAGCGCCTGCTTAGGAAAGCTTAGGCAACCACAGGGACTGCAATTCTATCCCCAGCACCATATGCTGCACCAGCCCCACCCCGAGGGCAGGCTGAGCCAGCCATAAAAAATTAATTAATTGATTAATTTTAGTTTTTTTAGTTTTTATTTATTTATTTTAATCATTTTAATGAGAAAAAAGATAAAAAAGCAATGAAAGAGTTTTAAAAGAGGTTAGTAGGACAGATACAATAATTAACACATTGTACATTGTCTTTGTATTAGTTTGTCAGAGGACATGATGCAGACATGCACACACATATATATTATAGTATATATATTATATATATTAGGATAGATATACAGCTACTTTTTCTTAGGTCAGTGAGAAGAAAGACTTGTACTAGTATTGTTTAGACAAGATATCATGTCTGGTGTATAGAATGTTAAAAAACAATTACACCTTTTTTACACAGAAATTTAGAAATGAAACAATATATGACATTGTGGCAGTATAATCCTTCTACATTTTGTTTTTCTTGTCTCTCATTTACTATTATTACCTTCTTTTCTTAAAAACAATTACTTTAAAGAGAGTATAACAATAATTAATATGACACAGAAGCAATATGCATTTAGAAGACCAAATGACAGGTATTTTAAGCACGGTTTTAGTATTACACAGTGTTGCCCACAATGCAGTTGCTTAGTTTCACAGACATCAGCATATAGAGTTAGTCAGGGTTTTCAGGAAGCTAGCTCAGTGGCATAAGCGTCTTCCTAGAGTTAGTCAGGGTGAAAATTCTACCCATTAACTGCTATTTTCAAAAACTTGATGGAAATTCTTAGGACCATTGTCAATAACCATCTTGTTCATATAAATGTATGGTTTTGCCCCTGCCATATTTCCTAATGTTTCTCCTTTCTCTCTCTTCATAGTTTAACCCTTAAATTCTCTCTTTCCATTTAACTATGTTATACCTTTAAATTTTTATTTCTTCTTTTGAGTTCTTACACGAAGGAGACAATGTGATATTTATGCATGTAGGTCTGGTTTATTTCACCTATGAGTATATCTTTAAGTTTCATCCCCCTGCCTACTGCTGAGCTAGAGTTCTCAAGTTGATAGAGTGAATCAATCATTGTAATCACCTATTAGAAAGCTTATAAGATTACTAGTCTATTGAATAAAATAATTGTGAAAAAGGTTTAAGAATCCTAGGATCTATTTCCATCCACTGGACCTTGAGTAAATTTCTGCTCTAGCCAAGATGTCAGTTTCCTTATTTCTAAAACAAGAATCTGATTAGGATTGGAAAACTCTTCCCAAATCTGAAACTTCATGATTCACGCTTTGTCTTGCTCCTTCCATCTTATATCATTGTTTGTTCCTTCCTACAAGTATACTTCAGAAAGTCAAATTGTGTTTTAGATATGTGTTGGATGAGATAAAATGGGTGCGTTTGTTCATGTTTTACTAAAGAAACATGTATGTAACACAAGATAAACAAATACACGGAAAACTACAAGAGCAGCTTAGGATGGTCCGCCACAGACTCTGACTAGGAAGAGCACAGAGGGGATGTGCAAGCTGGAGACCAAAGGATTCTGTCCAAAGTCTGGAGCTCCCTGCAATGACAAAGGAAGTCTGTATTAGGAGGCCATCTGTGATGAAACGCTGAAGACTCTGCAACAGAAGCTGGAGAGTCTGAGCTGGAAGCTGCAACAGGACATCAGAGCTGAACACAGGAAACAGAAGCAGATTTTCCTTTCCTCGTTCCCCGTTTATACCACCCAGCAGGTGAGCCACCTTACGATGGGTCTCCCACACCCTAGGGTGCAGAATCGGTGAGCTGATTTAGTGCAAACTTCTCAAGTTGATACGATCAATCAATCATTTACAATGGGCTTCCTGGAAGCATTGAAAAGCATGGCCCAGACGACAACTTACGTGATTTCTTCCTATTCTGTGACTTTAGAGCTATGTAGTAGGTCAGTGTGTCATTTCTACTTCCCACACATGAAGAATCTATTCTGGGGAGGATGAAGAGATAGATCCTTCGTCAGTCAGCTTAGCTTGCCCCTGAGTATATTCTAGGACTTTCCTAAAGAGTTACAGAGAAAAAATGATGCTCTGCACAGCTGTGCAGCAGGAATCAGGAGGCCAGTTGGCCTAGCTAGCAAGCTCGCTCACAAGGTTACCCAGGTGATGGTCCCACTCTAATTCCCACACATCTAGACAAAGTGACAGATATAAGATGCTGGTCCAAAAAATAGATTCCAAGTGAAATGAGCAGACGTTTCATGGGAGACGTAGACATGACTGATAAATATGTGATGAAATGCTCAACATCCCTGGCCACTAAAGAAATGCCAATTAAGAGAACACATATTTTATCTTACCCCGGAAAGAATGACCACTAAGAAATCAATTTAAAGATGCTGGCCAGGGTACAGGAACATGGATCCCTTCAGTATTGTTGATGGGAATGTAAACAGCTATAACCACTATGGAAATCAGTATAGCAGTTCTTCTTTTATTTTTTTTTATTTTTTTCAATTCTTTTATTGTTTAAATTTAACAATGGTTATATTACATAATTTCATCATCAGATCAGTTTAGATTAATACATATAGGTATATAAGATTGATCAAACAACTAAACATTAACCTTTCTATATCCACATTACTTTTTTTTTTCTTTTCCCCCTTTTTTTTCTTTGAAAGTTGACATATTGCATATTGTCCTCACAATCATTCTATAGAGTGCAGTGTGTGGGCATGACCCACCTCCCTATTAATGTTGCATAGAAAAAAGAAAGAAAGAAAAAGAAAAAACAGGAAAGAATATACTTCTCTTTGGACTAAGAGGAAGCAGATACATATACAATCAAAGGTTTTGCAATTGCAGTGTGCCACCAGTGAAGCTTGTGACGTTGGAGGCTATTGAATCTGAGCCTCCTAAAGCTCATCTCACCAATCTAGCACTGCTTTCCATGCATTGTAATTAAGGATTTTTTTTTTCTTGCTGGGTGGTCAAGGGCAAGTCGAAGCAAGACCTGCATAACTAAACATTCATTTTTTTTTTTTGTATCTTCCAGGGTCAAATACCCTCAGGATTAAATTTGAGACCATAGACAGTACTTTGTAGAACTGTTGTATAGTAGTTCTTCAAGAAAAATAAAACTAGAAATTCTTTTTGACCTAGCTGTGCATGCCTAAGTATCTCCCCAAAAGAGTTAAGGACGTTATATTGCAGTGATACGCACATACCTGTGTAGAGCAGCATGATTCAGTATAGCAAATCTTCAAAGCAGTTTGTATGTCCATCAACACACCAACGGATGAAGAAAATGTGACATTTACACATAGCAGAGTTCAACTCAACCACAAAGAAAGATAAATTTGAGTCACTTGTAGGAAAATGTTTGCATCTTGAGGCTATAAAGTTAAGTGAAATAAATATGCATACAGGCTTAAACATCACACAGTCTCTTTTATGATACCTCCGAATTATAATTACGACACTGTAAGATAGATAATAATACGAAGATAGGTCTTTCTTAGCAAAGGGGATCTGTAGATGGAGGAAGCAAGGAGCATGAGGAAGAGAAAGGATGGAAGAGGGTATTAAGATGTATTATGTACCAGAACAAATTCCACACAGGAATGTAAACATGTTCTACAATGAAATAATAATATGAAATAAGATAAGAAAATTGTATTGAAAGGTTTTTTTAGAAAGACTCCAAATATTTTCATTTTGTTTACAATTGTTATAACAATAGTCACCATAAGGCAGTTCTGTAATATGCAAAACTATTCCACTTCTAATAACTCATAAAACCTTTCCGTGTAGATGGTGCATGGCAGGAAAGAGCTGGGCTGTGATTATTACCATTTTTTTTTTCAGGTGGAAAAAAATAACTTTATGTCGTCATACTTTCTTTTGCAAACGTTCACAAACAGAAAGAAGTGGCCAAATCCAGATTGAAGTTCAGTTCATCTGACTGAAAAACCCTTTGTCCAATCCAGTAGACCACGTGATAGCTCACGCAACCATTTCACTCTGACAGAGGAGCTGCCTGCTGAGGACCAGCAAAAGGACAACTGGAGACATCTTGAGGAGAGCTGGGAGCTCCAACCACGGGAGCAGGCAGATGTCAGAGCGATGCGGGGGTGACCATTTCCTAAGGCACAGGCAGAGTCGGATCAGAATTCATATCAGAAACCCTGGAGAATTACAAGAAAATGAAAACTTCAAACTTCATAGGGAAAGGATGTCAACATATCACCTTGCTCTGCCAAACCATCAGTCAAATGGAAAGGCAAAATCCAGATACTTCTGGGTGAGCAAAACTTAAAGCACTTTACTGCCTTCACTCTCATTGTAAAAATACTACTCAAAGTGAGATCTTCAACCAAAATAGAACAGATATTGGAGGGAAAATGTGCAGTGGGATCTAAGCTATAGCAGCAGACTTAGCAAAGATTAGCAGAGAAGAACAGAATACTAGATATCAAATAAGAGAAAACTATTACTGTGTAGGACATTTGGAAGATTCCCTTTGACCTGAAATATGTTAGTAGCATAGGACGTTTCCTTCTGTATGGTTTAATCCATATGTTATGAACTACATTAAACTCTGGTTGGTTTTTGTTCTTTAAAAAATAATTTATTTGTTACATAACCACATCATATGCATTTATTTTTTTATCTTTAATATATATCTTATTTTAATGTTTATTACTTTTAATAAGAAATAACATTGAGATATTTTCAAAACACATTAGTGGAACAGCCACAATAATTGATGCAATGCATATTGTTTTCTTTGTGGTAGATTTTCAGAGTCCAGGAGATAAATGGAATAAGTGCTTCCCTGGCAAGTACAGGGTCCTGAGTTCAATCCCTGGTACCACAAAAACAAACATAGTAGTTGTTCAGAGTACAAGATGCAGACATGATAACTTTTCTAAACAGTATTGCTACAAATATTTCTTCTCAGTGAACTAACAAAAAGTAGTTGTATACATAGTACAATATTCCATAATAGTAGTGGATTATCGGCAGAACTGGCAACGTTGGAAGCTGTTGACTTGAGCCTTTTACAGCTCAGCATACTAATCTGGCTTTACTTTTTATGCTTCATAGTTAAACTTTTCTGCTGAATGGTTAAGGCCAAGTTAAAACAAGACCTATGCAACAAAAAATGTAATTTTTATATCTGACAAAGTCAGTTAAATCCCCTCAGGATTTACCTTGAAACCATGTACAGTGTTTTGTAGAATCTTTGCATTTATAATTGGAGAAGAAAATGTAGATATAATACATTTAGTATAAAATTAGTTAAGAGGAAAGAAAGGGCTGGTGAGATGGCTCAGCTATCTAAAGCACCTGCTTAGGCAAGCTCAGGCAACCGCAGGGGCAGTGGTCCAATCCCTGGCACCACATGATGCACCAGCCCCAGCCCCAGGGCAGGCTGAGCCAACCATTATAAGAGTAAAAATAAAAATAAAAAGGAAAGGAAAATTTGGAAGGAGAAACATATACTGGCGTCATTTCCTTGATGGGAGAGGCTATCGATGCCTAAAGGTGGTAAACCACGAATAAGTAGAACTTAGTTATGCTACTTAAGTTGATGGAGACAGTCAATACATGATTGTCAATAGCCAGTCAATAGCGGGCTAGTCAGATAGCTCAGCAGACTAAAGCACCTGCTTCGGTAGGTGCAGGAACCAGATTCAATCCCTGGTTACCATACTGGCCAGACCTCGGGGAGTGCTGGGAGGGTGATTGCGACTGGGTGTGGTGGTGCAGACCTGTAATCTCAGCACTTGGGAGGCTGAAATCAGGAGGATCACTACGAGTCCGATCTGTGTACTGAGAACCTATAGGCCCTGTACTAAATACATAAAAAATAAATAAATAAAAAGCTCTAATCAAGCTAAGAACTGGTAGTGGGAGGGAAAGAAGTGAAAAGCAATATGAATAAACTCATCAGTCCTCATACCTGGGCAGCAATGGCTTCTGCGAAGAGTCAGGAAACCAAAAAGCAGGGACCGAGGTATGTTATATAAAAATTATAACTCCAGTAGGAAAACTAGCAAGAGAACAGTGACAGCGACCGTCTCCAGGGAGAGTGGCTGGTGATGAAGTGAAGGATGATTTTACTTTTATTTTTGTTCTTTTGCACTGTTTGAATATTTTAAAATGCCACGCATGCATTAATTCTATTTTAAACAAAGGAAAATTCATTCTATTTAAGTATCTAATAACATGTAGATAAAAATCTGGGTGACGGTTTGACTAGAAACTGGCGTATATTGAAACTCATGCAGAGAACAAAAACGGGAAGACTTAAAAATCAGGTTAAGCCTTTTAGTTCGAAAAAAAAAATTGCGAACCAGGAAGGAAAAGATAATTCTTCCAAGTATACTATATTATGCTGACCATACAACTCAGGTTAATGTTCTGCTCAATAATATGGTGTTCAAGATAAATTAAAGAGGTTTTTTTTCCCCATTTTGACACCTATTTTATGCCATTGCTTGTATATGCAACTACATACATAAGTGGATTGAAAAATGAAAAAGTTTCATCTATCTTACTAGGTGACGACTTTCCAGTGAAATTTACCCATTAAAGAAATTTCTTTAAGGTGACTAAAATTATGTGAGTCCGAAATACCTATCAGCATCAAAAGTAGGTAGTTTTGGATGAGGCCCAACATAGCTGCAGTGGCTTCTGGGAGCTGAGGTGCCGCCACCAGACAGCCGAGAGGAATCTGCTGGCATCGCCGCCCTTGCTTTCTGGGCCGCCACGGGGCCCAGAGCACCAGAGCCTGCACCGTGCAGCCACCACGGGGTCCTGTTAGAGCAGCGCCAGCAGCTATGGCAAGGGCCGATTGAGCAGCGGAGCAGTGAGGCTGGCGGGAGGGAGGAAGTTGACCCTGTTGAGAGTGCCAGCCAGCCGGCAGGCATAACTGAGGAAGCGAGCTGAAGGGCAGGCATGTCCCCTGGGCATCCTTGCCTTGGCAGGATCGGAACAGGCGACGAGTCGGCAAGCAGAGCAACACCTTTCCAAGAGGGAAGGCTGCTGCGTGGCTGAGGAAGACGCCGCGGCCATGTGGCACAAAAACAGCAAGCACTTTGAGGAGTGCGAGCGGTGTGGCAGAAGCAGACACGGGCTACCAGTCTCCTGGAAAGTGGCTTGCGAGGCTCTGGCTGCGGTCATGTGCAGCGGCAAGGAGAAGCCAGACAGTGATGCTGACCTGGACGTGGGAGGGGACGACGCTCTGGAGTACGGGAAGCCACAGTACCCAGGGGCTGATGTCATCCCCTGCACAGGAGAAGAGCCTGGTGAAGCCAGGCAAACAGAAGCGCTTCGGGGCCCGGGCCTCGGTCCTAAATGGTGGCCCTTCCAGCACCCGTATCCAAGTGACAAGATGCCATCCACCAGCGATGGCAAATGCAACAAGCGGGAGGCCACGCAGAAGACGTGTAAGAACAGCGACACTGAGAAAGTCACCGAAGATTCCGTTTTGACCACATTGGAGGCCCTGAAGGCTCCGGTCAGGGAGCTTGAGCGGCAGCTTTCTTGGGGGACCCGTACAAATGCCTCATCTGCATGAACACCTACTCAATGTTCCTGACTGTCAGTCCAGGGCTGGCACGAGCACTGTGAGGAGTGCTGGCTTCGGACCCTGGTGCAACGCGACCACGGCACCTGGAGACCTGCGAAGGAGCTACCTGTGAGCTAGCTACCCAGGCAGCCTTGCCTTGAGCAGCCTTGTACTGCAGCCTCTGTGTGACAGTGACCCTCTCCTCTTGTAATACTTGCACACAGGTTCCCCACATATATACACGCACATACACTCACGTGCATATGAGCACACACATACTTCTCCCAGGCATGGGGCCTATGCTCCACAAGACATAATCTTCTTCCTAGTCTTAGCTCATGGGGCTGCTCATGAAGACTTAGGGTGGGGAAGGACCTGGGACCCAAGCTAAAGCAGAGGCCAAGGCCTGGGCTGGCTGAGGGTGCTCTGGGTTGCCCAGATTTTGCTGAGAACCATTCCTGAGAGTAGAGCTGCTGTTCCCAGGAAAAGTTTGTCTCCCTGCCCCCCACCCCGGGCACCCCGTGGTGTGATGCTATGTCTGTGTATTCTATACAGAGGCACTTGTCCTTTCCCTTTGTAAACTACATTTGACATGGATTAAACCAATGTAAAAAAAAAATTGAGTAGTTTTGGTACAATTCTCTTGTATTTTCAACTCCCGATCTACAAAGCAGTCTTAGCTTGATCACCTCTACCACTTTCCTCTTGGTTTCCTGGCTGCACGGTGAGAGAACACCAGTGCCTCCTAAGAGCAATATACTTCCAAGTGTTTGTAAACCACAAAGTTTAGACAAATTAATTGACACCACTTTTGTACTTCGCTTATTACCATGGTATGTAGAAGAGTCTACACAGATATTGGGTGAATTTGATGAAAACTGAATATGTTTAATCTCTCATGACACACGCCATAGTCATCTGAGTCAAAAATCCAGACCTCTATCATCTGCCTGTCCCTTGACGCAGACTGCTTTGTGTGACAAGAGGCGAACCCATCAGAGAGTATTCATTGGCTTCTTGGCCAAACCAAAGTGCTGGACAGAGACATGTGCCTGCTCCTGTTTAGCTTCTCCCTCTCTTGTTCCCTCTATCCTTTCATTCCTTCCTTCTCTCCCTCTCTTCCTCCCTCCTTCCTTCCTGCTCTCCCTCTCTCCCACTAGTCTTTCTTCCCTATCTTCCTTCCGTCTTTAGTGGCTCCCTCTCTTCTCCTTCCTTCTTTACTTCCTCTCTTCCTTCTTCTCCTTCTGCTCCTTCCTTCTCCCCGCCTCATCCATCCCCTCACCCCCTCTTCCCTTCTCCTCCTCTTGCTCATTCTCTTTGCCCTCCCATCCTGCTCCATTAGCCTCAGTAGAGAACTTAGCTTACTAAAAACCTTTCTGTTGAGTTCAGCATCTTCCAGGCTCCGGCGTTCCCTCTCCTCCCTCCTGTCTGTCTTTGCCTTGCATGTGCCGGGTTACCAGGTGTTTAATCACTCTCCACGGTGCCATGTGCTTTACCCTTCACGAGTCTGATCACATGGCCCATTCCGCCTACACCTCCTACCCACTCCACACACTCACTGACGCAAATTCAAATCTAAACCTCCTCTCAAGCCTCCGTTTGCAGATCAATATCCTCCATTAAAGCTCCCTGATCTCCCCAAACTTAATCATTCCCTCCTCTGTTGCTATAGTTTTATTACCTTGACCTGCCTTATGCCACAAGCATCCATGTACCTTGTATTAGAGAAATTTATGCACATACTATAATATCTTACTATTCTCCAGATCTCTCTGGATTTATGCCTAAGTCTCTCTGTCTCTCTGTTTCTGTCTGTCTCTGTCTGTCTCTCTCTTCTCTCTCCTTTTTTCCTCTCTTGTTTTCTGTTGCTCAGCCCTGATACATCATCATAAGGGCTAAATAAATACCTACCAAGTTATGCAAATTTACATAATGAGCACAGCAAAGTCTGAGCAGGAGCCCAGGGTTTTGAATGCTGTTCCGATGTTCCTCTGTTACATTATATGGTCTCACACGGTGCACCACTTAAGGAGCAGTGTTTGCATTTTAAACCATGACAGGCAATCCAGGATACACTCAGGACTTGTCCCAGCTTGATACCAATTCAACCTGACAAGAAACACATAAGGTATGAACCTGTCCTTGGATGACGCAAAACAACAGGATTTGCCACTTTGATATCTCATATGTAGTGAAAACTTGTCAGATCCCATTAGATTTCTTCATCCTTCAACTCCACCATCCTTCAAAGAAAGGGCAGAAGATACTGGTCAAGCGCTATGGGTTCCACCTACATTTTAGACTATTGTCCTCAGGGGAAGGAAATAAACTTGCAGCAAGAAGTAGCTGTGCTAACAAATACCTTCACAAAGGTTCAGGCTCCATACGTTCTTTCCGTGGTCATATGGTTATTTAAGAGGCTAAATGTAAGAAGACACACTGTCTGCTAAACCCACCTCTAAAGGACCGGATTAAATATATATATACATTTCACTTATAAGTAATGATTATTTACCCAAAGAACTTCTTCATGATGCTTACCCTTTAAACAATATTGAAACTGGGCCAGGGACATAGCTTGGTGGCTAAGCACCTGTTTGGCAAGCTCAAGGACCTGGACTCAATCCCCAGTACTACATGCTGTGTGGGCCCTGCCCCAGATGTGGTGGTACACGCCTGCACTCCCATCCCCAGGGAGCCTGAGACAGGAGGATCACTATGAGTCTGAGCTGTGCAGCAAGACTGTATTATATACATTCATAAATAAATAATTTTTTAAAAAAATTTTAAAAATATTGGAACTATTATCTCCACTTAAATTACTGTTAGGCTTTGTTTGCTGTTCCATCTAGGGCAAATAAAATAAAAAAGTGCATGCCCCTAAACATGTAAACTACTGAAGACCATTTAGTTGAATTTATATTTTTCTTTTTATATCTTCTGTCAAGAAAAGAATTTACAGAAACTACATTAATATGAAATGCTCTCCATCAAATTTAATTCTCTAAATCTCGACTGTTCCTCATGCCAAACAAGGCTGGAGTGCAGTCTCGTCTTCTTCATTATACGCAACCCACTTAGGCGAGCTCTCTGTCGCCCACTATAATTCAAGTGCCCTCTTCTATCTGCAGAATCGAGGCTTGAGGGAACACACTGTCTGGAGTATGCACTGATTTGTGCAATGTAACCAAATCATCTTTTACTTAAGATACCTTAAGAAAAATATGTCCAGGTACTTCATGTGAGAGCAATTCTGAAGCCCCGGACAACAGACAACATTTAGAAGTCTGGGAATGTATAATCATGTTGGTCTTGTAAAGGCTTTGAGCACTGTTTACATGGAGGATAAGTTCATATGCATATGCTTGGCAGTATGTGGCGTGTAGAATGCTTAGGATGTATTTCTCATCCACCTCTCTTTGTTTACTCACCCTCTTTGTTTACCACTTTCTGTGAAATGAGTATCTCTTCCATCAGGTTACAGTTTCAGGCACTGCACAGATGTTCATTAGAAAATAGAAATCTTCCCTAAGCAAAGACAAAAGGAAAAGTTCCTCCTGGACATTATAATATATTAAACAGACACCCCCAAAGAGACTACTCAGAAAGATACCTTTGAGTCCTAGCCTGTAGGAATGTGAGCTTATTTGGAAGCAAGATCTTTGCACAAGTTGTTGAGTTAGGAACCTCAGGAAGGGATTATGTTGATTTATAGTGGACATGGGTCAGTTACAGCTGTAGGTAGATGCAGATCAGCTGTAATTTTTCCTGAGATCAGAAGTAAAGCCAGGGCTGGGATGATAGCTTGGTGGTCAAAGCGCTTGCCTGGCCAGTGCAAGGACCCAGGTTTGAGCCCCAGTACTGAATGCCATGCCAGGCCCAAAGCAGGGCCTGGTGGTGCATGTCCATAATACTAACCCCAGGGCAGCTGAGACAGTATGATCACTAGGAGTCTAAGCTACAGAGAGAGACCTTTTACCAACTAAACGTATCAATAAAAGAAAAAGTTAAGCCATTGCTCCTCACATTTCCAGTTCCTACTGGAGATGTGAAGGTGGAAACTCAACATGTCTTCCCCCTTAAAGACTTCCAACACCCTCCCCTTTTACCAGTCAAAAAGTTCTTCATCTCTGACCTTCCCGGCTCTGTCTAGGTAACCTTTCCTTAGAGTTGGTTGTATATGGAAAGTTTCTATTCACATTAAGCTAAAGAAGTGGAGGCCGTTTCTACCCCATGACAAGTAGCTAGCTTTTAAAGAAGGACATGTAAAATTTCTTCCCATTCTGACCTAAAGCAGCCTACTTTCCCTTAGAGCTTCAGGTACTTCTGTAAGACAGCAATAAAAATCCTAGTCAGACACCCTTCACAACTTTATGGGTGTTGTAAATGGAATAACTGAAGTGAAAGCATCACCCCAAAGAACATGCAGCAGAAAGGGGAAAACCAGAGAAGGCAATCCATGGGAAAAACCGACATAAAAACCTGTTTGTCTTTTCACCCACAAAACACAACTTACCCCGGAGAGTGTCTCATTAAACGTCCTTGGCACACACAAGACACAGCCAGCAATGTTCTGGCTTACTCCAAACCAGGAAGCTTCAGGGCAAAGATTTTTAAGGACCTTGGAAACAAACATGCTATCCAGACAGCCAGCGTCTTCTTAACTTCATCACAGGAATGCTACTGAACAGCCTTACTCAGACCTTCTATTTGCCACGGGTCTTAGCCCAGTGTGGTGGTGGATACCTGTGTTCCCAGCCAGCAGGAGGCTGAGGCAGGATAGCCGTGAGTTCAAGCCCAGCCTGAAATACACAGGGAGACCTAGTCTCAAATATGAAATAAAACAAAATCCCAAAAGACACAAAGGGGAGTTGAGCATCCCCATTCCTGTGCAAATGGAGTCCCGGATCATAGCCAGCCTGTCTAGAAGGCCAAGAGACTGCTCCTCTTTCTTTCAGCCTCAGACTCATATTTTGGAATCTCCTCACTTTATAGAATCTTTTTTTTTTTTTTCTTTTTGAGACAGGGTCTCACTATGCAGTTGAGGCTGGTCCTGCACTCACTTTTGTAGCCCAGGCTGGTCTCGAACTCGCACCAATCCTCCTGCCTCAGCCTCCCAAGTGCTGGGATTACAGGCGTGAGCCACCACGCCCGGCTATAGAATCTTAATAAGGTCTTTGCTTTCTTATTTTGGGTAACTGCTAGCAAGCAAGATTCTGAATTAAGCCAGAATTTGGGGGCTTCTTGCTTTCCCTGTCAAAGTTCCTATTTTTTTTTTTTTCTGTTTCAAGGAACTCCCAAAATCTTCTTCGTACAGAATAATGATTCGTTTAGTTTTTGCAGCTTCTACACGGTGTTTCACTGCTTCCCAGGCTAAGTTAGGAAAGCTTACTGAATCTCTGATAAGGCATAACGTTAAAGAAATTTTTACAGAAGTTCCCATTCAAAAGTGTAGAGACTCCTATATCTTTCTTATGGACTTGAAGACCATTAAAAGTCTCCCAAATTATTGGTCTATTTGCATGTATATGTGTATAAGTTCCTATAGATCCAGAGCAGATTAAGAATTACTGTTCAGCTTTATTACACAAAATATTTTACTAGTGTGCCACTATAACCACTACTGAAGTATTATTCACCACTTTTCAGGTCTCTCTTAGGTCCCTGTAACAGCCTTTCACTTTAATGATGTAGATCTGTTTACTAGGACTGTTCACGAAGCTATGGAGGTGGTATAACTTGACCAATTTTGGATCAACTCAACCGAGCTGAGGCCACTGCTCTGGTAGGTAAGAGAGCAAGCAGCAGCAGCAAGTTGCATATGACCTTTGCCTATTAGTTTTCTACAATGTTATTTATGGCAGTGAACGCCTGTCCCAGAGTTCCTGGTTTCTGGGTGAAACTGAAGGTGAGGCCCCAATCTCCACCCTAAACTGGGGCAGGGCTCTGCCTTGTTGGGTGGCTCCCTTTATAGAACTCTTAGTTCAGCAGAGACAAAGGAAGACTGCTGATCTGTTGAGCACCAAGGGCCAGTCTGGCTGCAACTCTAGTGGCAGCTCTGTGAAGAAATGGCGGCCCAGGCTGTAGGTCCAGTGCCTCTAGCAAATGAGGACTAAAGCCAAGGAAGCAAAATCACCCAAAACCCTAACTAGTCTAAATCATAACATAGAGGAACTTGTAAATAGAAGACCAGAAATGGGAGATTCAGGTTCTGGCCCAGATTCTGCTTATGGGATGATGGGGAAAACCTTACTTCTCTGTTACTCAGATCCCTAATCTGAGAAATGAGGGTACTGAACCATGTGATTTCAAAGTCACCGTCCACCTTGCAAGCTTTGAGTTTTCACATACAAAGGCAGCTCCATTCCAGGACTCTGGGGAACATGACCCTGTTACTGTGCATTTTGGCAAGATGGCTGCAGTTGTGTTCTTCACCTGAGGCAGAGCCCACAACCGGAAGTGACGCTTTGCAGTGAGACTCCATTTGGAGTACAGGTATTGACAGAGATAAACAAGTGAGAATGAGAGCCTTAAGGTGGACCCTAACCCAACGTGACTGTCCACAAAGAAAGTGGAAAAGGGAGACACAGACGCACAAGAACACCAGGCAAAGATGATGGTCAATCCACGTAAAGCCCAGGAATCCCAAGTGAGGTAGTAAACCACTAGACATCAGGGAGCAGTGGTAGAGACAGAGCCTCACTTACATTTTCAAAAAGAAAAATAATCCTGTCAACACTTGGGTCTCAGAATCCAGGCCTGCAGGACCATGAGACTACGGACTTCAGCTACTCAAGCCACCCAGTTTTAGGGCTCATTACAGTGGCTCTGGCAGAATGGGACCCCCAGAGAGGTGGCTATCAGCCGCACCTGTAGCAGCTGCCTGAGTTCAAAGTCCCAGGCAGGAAAGCCTTCCTACTTGGGGCGAAGCTCTTTCCTGCTATCTGTTCCCTAGGCCCTCAACACAAATGCAAGAAGGAGTAAGGAAAGACCTTTCTTATCTCCCCAACTTCAAATGTAAGTAATCAGAAGCTCAGAAATTTGGGGGAACTTGAAAGAATTGCAACCAAACTTAGGAGCAATTGCAGAATCAAACTCGGACCCAGGGATGTCTGCCTCTGGGCCCGCTCTGAATCTCCCTGCATGACAGGGGCATGTTCCCTAAAACATCAATGTCACTGTTCACTTTTCACCCTAGTAACTTCCATCATTATAACCTGAAGACTTTTCAAAGCTTCCAGCCTTTCTTGCAGTGGAGCCTAGAGAAACTGCAGCAGCGTTTGCTTTTCAGAAGACTCACCTCACAGAAGAGCCTTTGAGGGGTAGAGGTTTTACATTTTGGTCTAGCCACAGAAGATAGGCTAAGGAGTGAGCCCAAGGCGATGACTCATGATGCAGTATGCATTTATAACCCTCTGACAAGCTGCTTGCACTGTACTGGGCCCCAGAAAATGAAGACAAAGCTCTTGTCCTCAGCGGCTCCTAACAATGGAGAGACAGACACAGAAAGGGAATTTTCTGGAGCTACAAGCAGCCTGGCTGATGGCTCAGAAGAGATTTGTGGGAATAACGGATGTGAACAGTGTGCCCACTTGAACTTTTTCAAGTGCACTAAAAATCACACAGGCCCCTTGAAGAACAAAATCTTCCAGCACACCTCAGAAGGTCCATCATCCGCCATGGTGTGTGTGGGGGGGGGGTCATCATGCTTGACTAAAGGGAAGTTGAACACACATTTTCCAAATTTTATGACTTCTTTCTTGCTCTCCAAAATAGTTCTCACTCCTACCCCAGGGATGGTGGGGAACTTTTCAGAGCCTAGCAAACTTTTCAATATGTTCCATAATTTGGATAATGCTACCATTTAGCTCTGGGGTGCCCACCTGCAGGCCTCACTGGTGTGGATGGTGATTGGATCATGGTGAGTCTGTAGCTGGCTCACTATTAGGAGGCGGAGACTGGTTGGAGGGAGGGTTACCAAGGGCGTGGCTCCCCTCCTCACTTCCTCCTTTCACTCTCTGCTTCCTGGCTGCCATGACATAAACAGCTTCACCCCATCATTCTGTTTCTGCTTTAAAACCAACTATAGACTGGAACCTCTCAAAGCTGTGAGCCCAAACAGACTTTGCCCTTTAGGTTGTAATCACTGGGATTCTTTTCTCCAGCAATAGGATTAGGGCAGTCTGTATTTCTGAGCACTCTCTATGTTCCAGTATGGTAGTACATTCCTTATTTGACTCCATCTAATTTTCATTT
Organism: Myocastor coypus; assembly: GCA_004027025.1. Taxonomy (NCBI): domain Eukaryota; kingdom Metazoa; phylum Chordata; class Mammalia; order Rodentia; family Myocastoridae; genus Myocastor; species Myocastor coypus. The sequence continues at coordinate 65,769 of PVJA010002349.1, forward strand.
TATAAATGAGTAAACTTAGAGAGGTTAGGTAACCCCTAGTCATAAAAGTGGCAATGAATGAGGGTTTCTTCACAATATGCACTTTACTTTCCACTTTTCTAAAAGATACCAATTTCCTTAGGGCGGTAAAACTCCCAACTAAATATTACATTTCCCAAACTATCTCTGTGAACAACAGGTATGGGGCGGGATATAGTCCTTTCAAGGAGACTGAGCCTATGAAACTCTCTTAAAGGGTCTGAATCAGTGATCACACGTTATTACAGCCATCATTTTTCTCCATGTTTTCTAATTATAACAAGAATGTGGTGGCTGGTGCTACTACAGAAACCAAGATGGGTCAAATACGCATAAAGGATTTCTAGACAGCATTCAAAAGCCTAAGGGCACCATTGACATGTACATGTAGTGTGCCAGTAGTAGCCTGCTTGCCCCTATCTTTGCAATTGTTTAATAGAAAAGTAGGTCTACATATGTTACACTTAGTTCTCTTATTTTGAATAGAAATCATATCCATAAAATATGCTAAAATATGATGGCAGTGGTAAAAATATTCCTTGAAAGTGTCTATCTCCAAAATTCATACAAATTAAAGGCTTTCCTTGAAAAATCTGAGAGTGAGGAGACAGGCCATTCACGTGTTCAGAGTATAGAATTAGACAGAGAATCAACAGGAAATAGAAAGAAGTGTCCTTGATGGGACTGATGGAGATAAGCTGTCCTTGGAGACTCCAATCCCGACTCTGTCCTGGCCCAGCCACTAGGCAATCACTATCTTGAGCAAGTCACACCCAGTGTTTTGGCCTCAGATTTCTCATCTTTGTAATGAGAAGTTCGGGCTGGAATGAACACAGAGAAGCGATGAATCGCTAAACCAGATTAAACAGGGAGGCTTGCACATGGTGGTCAGGAATAAGGTTCCTAGAATCTCCATGTTCAAAGAGCAATATGCCTGCAGCTGTCTTGCCCCTTCCACCATTCCCACCATGAACAGGAGATTCACATGAAGATCCCCCTGTGTGCATAAAGTCCTCTCCATGTGTGTGAAGTCCTTCTTGTGTGCATGAAGTCTTCCCGGCGCGTGTGAAATCCTCCCCGTGTGCACGGAGCCCTCCCGGTGTGAAGCCCTCCCCATATGCATGAAGTCCTTCCCATGTGTGTGAAGTCTTCACATGCATGAAGTCCTCCCTAAGTGCACAAAGTCCTCCCCGCGTGTGAAGTTCTCTTCATGTACATCGTCTTCCCCGCGTGTGTGAAGCCCTCCCATGCATAGGAAACCTCCAAATTCCTTCCCCAGTGCATGAGGCCCTCCACATTTTCATTCAGTCCTCGTCATTTGTCTCCCATGTGCTCATAGGCGAGTACAGTCAAACCTAGAAAATTAGATGGTTCTGCACATATGATACTGTAAAATAGCATTTTCTATCTGAGCAGTTCAAAGAACTTCACAAAATCATATTTTCTTTCTAAAGTGTTCCAAGAAATACATAGCTATCTCCCAACCAAAGGCAGAAACTTACTGCCAGCAGGCACATTAAGATTTTTGAGTTCTGAGTTCCCTTATGTTTACAACAACACAAAAGTATAAAACAATTGTATACAGATTATAGGAAAAACAACCAAAAAAACAAGAAGCTAGATCAGCACAGTTGATGAATTCTACGTCTTTTTGCTGGTGCCAGAAAAGCCACAGATTTGCTTGTCAACTTCCTTGTCACCAAGGCAAATATACTCCAATAACAATGACACTTATTTACTAAAGGCCAGTTTCCAGCAAACCTGCCCTCAAGTTAACCACAAAATGTAGGACCTTGGATCCCTTTCTCTGCGTTAAGTCCTGCCTGTAGTGAGCCCACTGACAACCCCTCACAGGCAAGACAAGCAAGAAGCTGAAAGACAAGACCCTCCCCAGTGTCTGGGAAAGCAGGGCTATTTGCCCAACAAGTACTGAGCAGGTCAGGCCACCAGAGACTGAGGTTGTTTGCAAAACTTGATGCCTTAGCTAATGGTGTGTAGCTCCAAGATATGGTGCTTCCCTAATATGTGTGAGGCCCTGGGTTCAATCCTTAGCACTGAAAAAGAAATGGATAAGGAGGCAGGAGGATGAGTGCTCAGAAAAGCCTCAGTAAAGAATACCAAAGAGGAAAGTTGGTGGTGCTATGTAATCACTGTCTTGAGAAAAGCCATGAGAACCTAGGCTCAGATTTGTGGATGGGTAGCCTAAGGCTACTATCTTTCTTGGTGTGGTTCTTCTTCCATGGAATTCATTCTCAACAAGCAGGCTTCTGAGTAAGACTTAGCTTTTGGAGGCCCTTTCTCAGGATGAGGCAGTTCTGTCACACAGAATTTTACTGTCCAGTCCCAGAGGCTTTAGTCATTCACTGAAAAATCCCAAGTTGCATGCATCAGCTTTATGAGCTTGGCTAGCATGAGTCTGCCCTGGGAGAATAGACACTTAGAGTGCTAATAAACTCACTTCTGAGATTATATAACTGGGGGCCAGACAGCAGACTACAGTTAGTTCTCCAAGGAACAGAACACATCGTTCCATTATTCCTGGAGAACAACAAGCCTGTGGCCCCTCTGGGCTCTTGTTTCCACTTGCCTTCTGTTTGAACTTGCGTGAGGTTAAACATGAAGAAAGTTCTAGCTCCTTGGCAGTCTTTGGTCTCTTGCCTCCCTTCCTTGGCACCAGTGGTACCTGCTGCTTCTGAAAAACTTGCGTCCACCTCCCTTCTTGCATACTGATGTAAAAAGTCATTACATCTCAAACAACCAAACTGCTAGTGCTTTACATTTATTACGCACATCACCCACAGGCAAATTTGAAAATTATGGCTCTTCTTGGGTATTTTATACGAGATTTCAAACAACCCAGCCCAGCGTGAAACCGTGGGGAACTGAAATGAGGATGGAGGCGGGAGGTAGAGAAGGACTGACTTGATCTTCTTTATCTTCATTGTGATGAAAAATGATTTGAGAGACACGACCGGAATGACAATAACATGGCTCATTGGCCTGATCGCCTGTTGTTCATAAACAGATAATGGTGCTGCAGGGAGCCCGTGTGGCTTAAGTCAGCTTGTGATGCCCGGACAGGACTGACGGAGTCACTTTCACTTTGGGATTCCAAGACATCCCTAAGCGAAGGTCAGTGCCAATAAGATACTAAAATATAAGTAAGTAGCATAAAGGAAGAGTTCACAGCACATAGGGCAGTGGCAGGAAGAGGACAGAGCAGCAGACAGGTATTGACCATTCAGTCTTTCATTGAGAAGTACCTTCCTTTAGCAAGCCATGGCTGAGTCCCTCCCTACCCCTAATTGGGAAGCAAGTTCTAAACACCCCAAATACCTCTTTCAACCTTTTCTCTTTACCCCTACCCCACCTTCTCAACCTGCAAATATGCACCTGGTTGCCCCATCTTTCCTAGTTGCTGGCCAGTCTGAGGAAGGAGCTGTATCTTTTTATCCATCTCACTTGAGGTATTGGCTTCATGCACGAACCTCACCAATATTCAGAATAGATGAAGAAGGAAGACGCAGAAGAAACAGTGGTGTAACAAGACTCGCTTGTGCACTTACAGTATTCTACAGTTTCTCAAATCATTTTACAGAGGTGATGCCATCTGAACTGCCTAAAGCTTGGCAGGCTCTAGAACTGTTTCTCTCTACTTAGGACAAAGATCTTTTTATCTTTTCCACGAATTTCCTTTTCCATAAATCCTCTCTACATTGGTAGTTATATTGGTCCTTAGCCCATAAAGCTCCCACAAAGACTATATATAACAGAAGAATTGATTAACGTACATAGAAGTCCTCACTTACATAGAGCCCAGTGCATGGAAAAGGCTCCTTATGTGTGTTGTTCTTACTTGATTTAACCTGGATTGGAAGGAAGCAGAACTAAATGTTCCTCATCTCACTCAGGGTTCCCACGGCACCTTCAGAACACCGGCTTGCTATGAGTGTAGGGACGATCCATGTGAGCTGCCTCTGTGCTAGACCTCCACATCCTCATCTGTGTCACAAACGTTTGGAGTGGACCTTGTCCATGAGCGGGGTCTACAGTGGCCATCTGCAGAGATACGTCCTCCCAACTTCCCAAGCAACTCCTCCTTCTCCTCCAGGCCCATCTCCATCTCTGTCCTCCCAAAGGAGAGAGAAGGCCATCTGCCCCTGGGGCTCACAGCCGCAGGGGATTTTTCCAAAGAGCTCTTAGCTCCCTGTGCGGAGGCGAGGCAAGTAAAGCCCTGAATGTTCAGAACTGTCTCCATGCTCCCCACTGGAGAAAAGCTTCAGGTCGGTTACCTCAGGGGCAGATAGGCTCCCAGCAGATGGGGGGAGGGCTTCCAGTGTGGCCCCAATGTTGATGCCAGGTGATCTGGTGCTAACACCTGAGGGCAGGGAACGTGACAAACACGAGTGAGCACGGCTCACACATCCCACTCACCGGAGCCACCACGTGTGTTGCCTGTGCTGTGAATTCCTCCTCTGGTTCTGAAAAGGTTAAAAAGAAGAAAAATTTAAAACCCCTGGACAAAAGGCAGGCCTAATGTCCTGGAGAACTGGAACCCTGGGACTTGTTGATGGGTTGATAAGAGCATAACGGAACCCTCTCTGCCTTCTCCCATCTGCGCCTTTCCAGGGAAGGCCAACATCAGATTCCACGTCCCACTGGGTCTCTCTCAGAAACCAGGTAAAGTATCTCCCAGGTCCTGAGTGAACTCCCACATCATCTCTTCCTTCTCGGAACCTGTAGCTCTTTCCGCCTCGCTAAGAGTTCTTAGTCTCCTTGTCTTCTCTTCTTGACCTCAAACGCCATCCCGTCCTGCAGAATTAACTTCACTCTCCTGGGTCCCAAGCCGGCCTCCTCTCTGAATTTACCTCATTTGCTCCTGGCAGTTTGCTGACCTGCAAGTCCTCAGCATCTTCCTGCTTCACCACTGCTGAATTCCATGAGGCCAGAGAAGAGCCTTTTCTTCTTCTTCTTCTTCTTCTTCTTCTTCTTCTTCTTCTTCTTCTTCTTCTTCTTGGGCACCCAAGTCCTCACAACATGTTAGTAATCATAACTGAGTTCCGTGAGAAGGGAGATTTAGTCATTTCACAATGTTCCCGGCATAGAAACTTATTTATTATTTGTTAATAGAATGCAAAAATCTGAACTAGTGATGATTTCTAAGAAAGTAAAGCCTTTATTATTTTTCAAATTTAGAGAACAATGGTTATCAAGAAGTACAACACAGGGGTGAGAGGAGGGATTCTCAGAAGAATTCTGATCCAGGATAGGCATGTTTTAAAACCCTGTTAGGTGTAAAATTACCACTCCCTGGAGGTTTGTTAGATTCTCGATACCAAGTTTAAACCTAGGCATTTAATACTGAGCTATATTTCCAGCCTTTTAAAAATTTATTTTCCTTTTGTGATTTTGAGATAGGATCTTGCTAAATTACTAAATTTCCCAGACTGGGCTGAAACTTGGGATCCTTCTGCACAGGCTCCATGGACGGCTGGTTTTCCAAATGCAAACCACCAAACCTGGATAAGCCCTCAGTTTTGAAGTAAAAGACTGGAAGGTGGTGTTTAGACCTTGGATCTTATTCAGCTCCTGCCCCAACCTCGAACATCTTCCCTACACATGAGCACCTTTAGGAATAAGGAAAACACAGGTTTCTTAGACTGCTACATGAGAAAACCCTCCGTATCGCATTCTGTCATTAAAGACAATGCATGAGAGGGGTTGTGGCCCAAACAGAAGAGCCTGTCTACGAAACACAAAAGCAAGGCACGAAAGTGGGCAGTTTTGGTGTGAACATACCCATGAAAACGATCAAGGCTATAAATCAGTGGAAGAAAATGTATCAAAATTATAATGCATGCATTCATTTCTTTACCAAACCTCATTAAGGTCCCAGATCTGTAGACATTCTAGCTACTATGGATGTTGAATGAACTGGTTAGGTTAGCCCTCAGGACTGAGCTGTGGTGATGGAATTGGGGCGACTGTTGTTTATCATCTCCATATCTTATATAGGTTCTGACCTAGATTTATGTTAATAATTAGAACTTTATAAGGCTTAAGGAGTCCTTGCTTTACTGAAAGCATATGAAAAGAATAATTTGTTTCTTGAATTCGGAGGCCTTAGAAAATTCCTTGTGCTAATAGCTCTCCCCACAGAGAAAATGCTGAGCTTCTATTAAGGAAAAAATTATCAATGGTGTCAACATGCATGGGATATGTCCACAATGAGCTAAAACCCTAATAAGTTCAGTTCTTGGAGAACCTTATTGTCCGAGACAATGCTTTCCATGGATCTTGAAAACTGCAACCACTATACAACTCTCAAACCTGAAAAGATTTCCCAGTTTGTACTCTATCACCTATGTCAAAGTACAGATAGCTTAGGGAATCAGAGGACACCATTATAATAATAAAACTCCAGGGTGGTTCGAACCCTTCAGCAGTGTCCATGACAGTGTTCACAGCACTTTAAGAAGTCCTGCAAGGACAAACCATACCATGGATTTGGCAAAATTATTGAAAAAGAGAAGGTTGGCTCCCTAAAGTTTTGGATAACAGCCTACAGTCCACATGGCTTTTCCCTCCCTGCTTGGTGTCTGTGAAAGGACCCAGGTGTGATTGCTTGGCCCTATCAATATGCAAAATGGCCCAGCATGCATTAGTCTGGATTTCGTCTTCCCTGTGGTATGACCACAAATGATAAGCAGCACCCACTACAGGAAAGGCTTGCAAGAAGACAGTAACTGATCTAGCTAAAGTCTCTCTGCCTAGGCAGACAGCACAGAATTGCAGACGTCTGAGTGCAGAGTCTGAGAAGCCTCAGTTGAAAAATCCCTGAAAATCAATAAAAGTATTGCACAAATGTTAAATTCACCAGTACTGGAATTCGTTCAAACATCATTACTGACCCATGCTGACAGTTTCAAAATTGAATTTTTCTTGCAATTGCTGGAGTGAATAAAACTTGTCCCAGTAGCTAGCTGCCTTTGAAACATTCATAGCCCATGTTCTCACAGCAACTTGGTGTCAGAACCGGTCGCGTCCTTTGACAGGGAAAGCCTTCAAAGCGACAGGATAGATAGAATAGGATGAGGCATCTTCTCCCCATGGGCTGATAAGCCTTTTAACATCATCTTCATACACAGAAGATGAACCACACTGTGTTTCAGTTGCTTGCTCCAAGGTTCATAAAATTTCTCTACTACCCCAGCCTCCTGCCTCCACTTTCCGATACACTGCAAGAGGCAGAGGTAGCTGAACAAGATCACAGTGGTCATTACCGAACATGCTTTGCACGGACAGGGGTCAGCAAAAGCAAAGAGCTCATCCTCTGGAAGTGTGTTCTCTTCAGGATGGGTTGCTGAGGGTTTTTTCTCTATATATTTTTTATCCTGTGGCAATTTCTTGCCTCAACTGCATTATTAAAAAATGATTAATATAACTCACTCATACTTGTACAGGAAAGCTTTCAACCTCCTTGGAAATTAAATAACATTTCCTATTGCTGGCATTTTCTTTGAAATGAAAGTTCCTGAAGTGGATATACCTGGGAGAATTCTAACTCATAAGAATTGAAGAGAGCATTAATTGTCCTTTTGCTATTTACAGGAACAGGGTCATAATGCTAAGCATGACTCCCCTAAAAGCCCTGAGGAATCGCTGTAAATGGTATCTACCCTTTATGAAGAAAGGCTAGAGAAAACCAAAATGGAAAAGATCAAATTTATTTCACAAAAGCCAGGATGAATGTCTTTTTTTTCTTCTCTCAGAGTCTCTCCAAAATTGATCTGCACTGTGAAAATAGCAGACCATTTGACACTTGGGATAAATCTTAGTAAGCCAAGTTGGCTCTTTGGTGTTCTTCTAGCAAGTTTCTAGCTTCTAGCTTTCTTTTTCTCAAATCAAGCAAAAAAGAATCTGCCTTGCACCCAAGGAGCAAGGGGTACTGTGTAAGAGAGAAAATTCAGTGGTTCAGTCCTCAGCCATGATCCGAGCTATTAGGATTTGTCATTCTGAGTCTCATTTTCCTATTTTGGGAAACAAGGTTCTCATTCCACCACATTAGTTTTTTTCTTAATTCATTTATCTGTCTGTTTGGCACAGGGTCTCACTTTCGGTGAGCTCACACTTGAGGTGATATTCCTGTCTCACCTGGTGAAAATACAGGCATCTGCCACCATGCCTCATTCTGGGGCTGGAATGGCTTGCCAGAGTTCCTGGGTTGGCATGGCCTGTGGTACCAGGGATTGAACATGGGTCCTTGCACTTGCAAGGCAGGTGTTCAGATGGCTGAGCTATCTCCTCAGCCTTCCCCCACGTTGTAATAAGGCACAGATATGCTCATAAAAACAAAACTCTGTGATGTAAGCTGTGAAGTGTTCCCAGGTTACCAAAGTCAAACTCAACTGCAGTCCTCTGTCTCACCACCGTCCTTCACACATCTGCATCCCCATGGTATGAAGTTGAGCTTTATCCGTTTCTATGTCCAAATAGCAGGCCTTGTCATTAGTCTCTTTATAATGCTTAGACCTGCATGACACAGAGCAGAAAAACAGGAAAATTTAACTTCATGTCATACAGAACAGAGATGCAAATGTTTTATTACATAATATCACTTTTTAAACAACCCAAATATTGGTCATGCCACTGCTAGCCAACCTCAGGAGGGTTTGTCCATCTTCATTATGGAACTACCTGGTAGTAGCAGTGAAATTCATGCACATTCATGCAGGGAACACGACCTCCACCAAAGCACAGCAAGAGAAAGAATTTGAGATTAAACACACAAAGAGAAAAAAAAAAGTCAGAGAACTCATGGCAGTAAAACTAAGAAGAGGGGTGTTGCTGTTGTAGTTGTGAGAACAAATAAATCAGAAAAAAAATTGCAGAGAAAGGAGAATCTTTTAAAACAAAGAGAAATCTTGGTTAGAGGTAGTACCCACAAAGGATTTCCTAAGGCTCTGTATAATGTGACATGGGTCCCAGAGTCCTGCACATTCTTCTTCAGCTTCCTGATTTGCAGAGTTTCTGAGCAAAATATCGTAGTGACACAATCTGTGGCTCTTGCCCCAAGTCTGAGTGAGAAACACTTCCAGACGCAGCACAAGCAATCTCAGGATTGAAAGGCAGAAACGTTTATCCTGTGACCTCTGTAATCCTGTGGCTCATTGATAGGAACAGTATCTACACACTTGTAGCATATGAAATGCTTTTATTCTCACAGAGACAGACAGAGCAATTCTCTGAGTGGCCTGAACTATACTTTAAGTCAAAAGACCCAAAGTCTTACTGTGTAGGAATCTCTAAAACATTTACAAGCTGTGAAGTTGTGGACATATTATGTAACTTTTGTGTTGAATGTTTGCATCCAAGAAACATTGATCCTGATTTGGATCCTATTGATCTTGATAGGATTTCTAAACTAGTACTTAGGAGGCATTCAGTAAATGCAGGTTGCTCTCCCTGGCAAGTGCCCAATAAATTTGATGCAGTGCCTGTTACAACTGGAAGGTTCCCTTTTGGTACAATTGGCCCCAAACCCTAAGTATGCAGGCTCAAAATTAGATCTGACTCAAAATTGGATTTCCGGAGCACAGCCTTTGATCCAACAACCCTTTAATGAGCTCACTGTATTCAGAGTTCATTTATAACGAGTGGCTTGGGGGCCCCGCTCTTATTCTATTCTCTTCATCTGCTCAGCAAGACCACAGCCATTAACTACTACATAAATATATTCCGAATTTGGAAAAGAAAACACACACACACAGACACACACACACACAACCACTCCTGGAAATCCATCCCTTCAGGGAAGCCTCTGATTCCTGCAACAGCAGTGTATCCATGTGTGGGACCCTGCAGAGATCATGAATTTCAGATGCTTGTAAGAAATTATCTGTTTTGATGGACTCTCGCTGAGATCAATCGTCTCCTCGGTGGTTGGTGCCAATTAAGAGCCAGTGTGATGCAAAAAGGGTACTTTTATACACTGTGTGACACCAAGTACCTCTCTGCCCTCTCCCCACCTCTCCGCTGTCTTCCCTCTACCTGTCCTCTAACCCTGACTTCAGTCTATTTCTTCTGTCACAGTGACTACTCTAGTGGTGCTGGGATGCAATAAACCTAATTGCATCTGTCGCTTTTCTACAAAGACCCCGCGTTTATCCAGTGATTTCTCCTCACCTCGCATGGTCTCCTGATAGCCTGACATAGGATGCCAAGCCGAGCATACGGCTGCTTCAGCCTCCCGCCACCCTTTGTCTTTCCCATAGTTCCAATCTTCACACAGCTGCCAAAGTTACCTGCTAAAGATCAAGCACAACCATGTCATTCTTTTGCTGAAAATATATCCTTGACTCCTCTTCATTGCCTTGGGGGTAACACTTCTCCAAGGACCTTGCCTGGGACTTCTCTGTCTTCCCAATCCATGTTTCCTATTCCTCTTCCTGTACATCTCAGTCCCTAAACTCTCTACACCACCGTCGTTATCCAAATAGCTAACACCCATCATAGACCCTTTTCTACATCTGTCCTCTCCAGGAGCCAGACCCAATTCCTCTGAGATGAGTTAGGTGCCTTGTGCCCTATTGCCTGGTACTAGTGCCTGCTTCTAGCATAGCGTTTATTAGACTGCAGCATCATAGCTGGTCGACATGCCTTTTGAGCCCCACTTCCCAGTACATTTCAGGAGTTTCTGAGGGCAAGGTCTAGGATTTAGACTTCACTGCATCTTCCTCTCTGATATAACATCTCATAAATGATAAGCCAGGATCTCTTCACTGGGCCATGTTCTAATGTGTCTACAACGCAGGTCCCCTGGCCCTCCCCCGGGTCTAGTTCCTCAGGGTGTCTGTCAAGAATGGCAGCAAACTTTGTGTGTTTTGTTAAAGATCCACTTCCCATGCATAGCCCTGCGTAAGACCAACTTGGCAAATATACTGGCCAGAGTCCGATTCCAGGCATGCCGTGCTGGCCCTGCCCCTGGAGTGCACTGAAAGGGTGACTGAGACTGAGCGTGGTGGCACACACCTTCAATCCCAGCACTTGGGAGGCTGGAAACAGGAGGATCACTACGAGTCTGATCTATGTAGTGAGACCCTCTAGACCAGTGGTTCTCAACCTTTCTAATGCCGTGACCCCGCGATACAGTTCCTCATGTTGCAGTGACTCCAAACGAAAAAATAATTTTGGCAGCTACTTCAAAACTGTAATTTTGCTACAGTTATTATTCGGAATCGCTTTAGGTGACCCCTATGCTTTGGTCATTTGGCTCCCACTGGGGTCGCAACCCACAGGTTGAGAACCGCTGCTCTAGACCCTGTACCAGACACATTAAAAAAAAAAAAAAACTTGGCACACAAAGGTTAAAGGTGGGTACTTTGGACTAGATTACACACGCATGCACACACATACATATACACGCAAGCTGGCAGAGACAGTGATATCAAGGGGAGTGAGGGTGAACCTTTTTTGGACAAGACTCGTTAGATAAAATCAGAAATGGTCGTGAATGTTTAAATTTTAAACAAATCATAGAGTAAAATAGCTACTGCCATGAACCTCCCTCCAAATCCTCCCCTTGCTTCAAATCCATTCATCAAGTCATTCCTGCTGCCTTCTGGAGTGCGATAGCTCTGGCGGTGCTCTTGGTGGACGTCTTCACTTCCTGCCTCTTGGATGATTTTAGCTGTCCTGGCGGCCTTGGTGTCCTGAGCCGATGCGAAACATCTGCCTCTTGGGGTCATTTTGACTTTGGGGAGGAGGGAAGAGCTGCATGGTGCCAGAACCGAAGAAAAGGGTAGCTGCAGGCACACGCTGGTCATGTCGCAAGCCTGCCTTTCTATTTGATAGCACCTTGGGGGAACACTCACTGCACTTTGTGTCACCTCTGAAAGACGTGACAGAGGACTTCCAGAGTAACCATGATGGCATAAAGATGCTCCCGGTAAGAGGGAGAAATGTGTGAGAGATTAACAGTGATGTACCTTTTATTATAATAACATTTTAATTTAACTTAAACATTCACGGTATATTTTATCACACCGTGTATTTGCTTACATGTTGACAACCTCAATTACTCTAAAGTTTTGCAGGCAAGGATAGGAATTTTCATGTCTGAAACTTAATAAACAATCCAGCCCTGTGCCAACAGTTGTTCAGGTGGGGACGAAGAGACCTCATGCTGCAAGCTGGATGCCGCATTAGCTATCCTTTATTCTAGGACAAAATGTTCTTAAAATCTCTGATCCCACCTTCACACAAAAAGTGTTTACAAGGCGACTAGATGTTTACAAGTGGCCCCAGGGCTGATATTTCTGATCGGATCTGGATCTCAACCCAGGGCTGGATGAAAGGCCTTCATCATGACCATGTCTGTGTCATGACTGTGAAAGACCAGATGGAAGAGTGACCAGGCTGCACGTTGCCTTTCAGTCCATCATGAATGTGGCCAGGATCCATCAGTACCTTTCGTTCTGTGGAAAGGCGAGGGAATATTCATGTCTAAGCGCTCCCAGGGCTACCTGAGCCATTCCCTTTTCATCTGGCACTAGCAAGTTCTCTGCTCCATCACATGGAGTCTCTAACGTGAGGACAGACTCCCTGGAGGGAAAGTTCCGTTTAGTAAGTAATGTGGAGGGAAGATATTTGCTTTGCTGCCCTCAGAGGAGTGGCAGTAACTCTACCCATGCATGCTGAGGGATGTGTGCAAATCACTAAGAGGCCAATTGTGTCAAGCAATTTGCACAACCCTGTAAATGGGGAAAAGAAACAAGTATGACCATTTATTGCTTACAAGTTGGCAGACTGAGTTACAGAAATGTTGAAGGATTTCTGCATTAGTATACAATGATTAAATAGTAGGAACCTAGGGTTTGGGGGAGATAGCTCTGCAGTCTAAGAACCTTTCTGGAAAGTGTAAGGTCCTGAGTTTGAACCCTGGTGCAGCACTCTGAGCCAGTCCTGGAACCCTGGTGTGGTGGTGCGCACCTGTAATCCCAGTGCTGGAGAGGCTGTGACAGGAGGATCACTGGGAGTCAAAGCTTCATAGCAAGACCCTGTACCAAACAAATAAATTCTTTATTAAAAGATACGTAGATTTTTTGGAAGACCGGTTTGCTGTGAGAGCACAGGTATAGTGAAAACCCCCACTAAATTAAAGCCAACATGAGAAAAGAAAAGATTCACGTTAATATCGTCATCATCAGACACGTGGACTCTGGCAAGTCCACCATTCCTGGCCATGTGATCTACAAATGTGGTGGCATCGACAAAAGAACCACTGGAAAATTTGAGATGGAGGCTGCTAAGATGGGGAAGGGTTTCTTCAAGCATGCCTGGGTCTTGGGCAAGCTCAGAGGTGCGTGTGAGCGTGGTGTCACCGCTGACATCTCCCTGTGGAAATTTGAGACCAGTAAGTATGATGTGACCATCATTGATGCTCCTAGACACAGAGACTTCATCAAAAACATGATACAGGCACATCACAGGATGACTGTGCTGTCCTGATTGTTGCTGCTGGTATTGGTGAATTCGAAACTGGTATCTCCAGGAACAGGCAGACCCAGGAGCACGCCCTTCTGACTTACACCCTGCGTGCAAAACAACAAATTGTTGGTGTTAACAAAATGGATTCCCCAGAGCCATTCTACAGCCAAAAGAGATACGAGGAAATCGTTAAGGAAGTCAGCACCTACTTTAAGAAAATCAGCTACAATCCTGACGCTGTAGTTTCGGTGCCAATTACTGGTTGAAATGGTGCCAACATACTGGAGCTAAGTGCTAACATGCCTTGGTTCAAAGGATGGAAGATCACCCTTAAAGATGGCAATGCCAGCAGAGCCATTCTGCTTGAAGTTTTGGATTGCATCGTGCCACCCACTCGCCCAATTGACAAACTTTTTTGGCCGCCCCTCCAGGATATCTATAAAATTGGTGGTCTTGGGACTGTCCCTGCAGGCTGAGTAGAGACTGGTGTTTTCAAACCTGGTATGGTGGTCACCTTTGCTCCAGTCAACGTCACAGCAGAAGTCAAGTCTATTGAAATGCACCATAAAACTTTGAGTGAAGTTCTTCCTGGGGATAATGTGGGCTTCAATGTCAAGATTGTGTTCGTCATTGCCATCCGTCATGGCAATGTTGGTGACAGCAAAAATGACCCACCAATGGAAGCAGCTGGTTTCACTGCTCAGTTGATCATCCTGAACCATCCCAACCAGATCCGTGCTGACTATGCTCCTGGCCTGGATTGTCACACAGTTTGCACGGCTTACAAGTTTGCTGAGCTGAAAGAAAAGATGGATCTCTAGCCTGGTAAGAAGCAGGAAGATGGGCCCAAGTTTTTGAAATCTGGTGATGCTGTCATTGTTGACATGGTTCCAGGCAAGCCTGTGTGTGTCGAGAGCTTCTCTGACTGCCCACCTCTGGATCATTTCACTATTCATGATATGAGACAGATAGTACTGTGGGTATCATCAAAGCTGTGGACAAGAAGGCTGCTGGAGCTCACAAGGTCACCAAGTCTTCCCAGAAAGCTTAGAAGGTTACATGAATATTTTCCCTAACACCTGCCATCCCAGTCTTATTCAGTGGCAGAAGACCAGTCTCAAAAACATTTCTCCCACTTAGCCATTTAAGTTTAATAGTAAAAAACTCGTTAATAATAACAATGCATGTAAAACCTTTAGAAGGAAAGGACAATGTTTTGTGGACCATTTTAGAGTGTGTGTGTGTGTGTGTGTGTGTGTGTGTGTGTGAATTTTAAAGTTATTAGTTTGCAAATTCAGTATTTCTTAATGGAAACAACTTGATCAAAAAATCTGTCACAGGATTTTGACACTCATTAAAACAAAGTTTAATGAGAGAAGATACATAAATAATAGGGACCTGTAGACTGAGCTGTAAAAGGCTTAAATCAGCAGCTTTCAACATTGACAGTTCTGCCAATAACCTGCTATGATTATGGAATATTGGACTAGGCATACAGCTACTTTTTGTTAGTTCAATGAGAAGAAATTGTGGTACCAGTAAAGATTAGAATAATTATTCTGCCTGCATCCTGTCCTCCGAACCACTTCTACAAGGACAGCAAGAAGCATTGCATCAATTATTGGGAATGTACTATTAATGTGTTTTGAAACTGTCGCATTGTTATTTCTTATTAAAAGTCATAAATAAATAAATAAATAAATGGGACCCAAAGCTAGGCTTTCTGGCTAAACGTAATGTAACTTTGGCCATCCCATATTGCCTTTTAAAAATCTTCTTTGTTGCATCCTGCTCCCCACCCCAGAGAAAGCTGGATTTCCATTTCTGTTTTACAGACCACAGACCAGAAATTTAAAGCCCAACTGGACTTTTCTGGGTCACAGTACTTAGCAAGGACATCGTCTGTGCCTTTTCCACCACTACGTTTTCTTTGTTTTTAAAAATTATATCTTGTATAATTCTACTCCATCAAGGAGACAGAACAAAATGATTACAACTGATTATAAAGAAAAAAACATAAGCCACTGAAGTTATATTGTGACAGTGTACACAAGAGGAATTTATGAATTTGATTTGACAAGAGAACGACCTTTTCAATAAAGGTAATTGTCCTTGATGAGACTGAGGCTCTGGCAAGTGGGCTTAAGGAGTCCAGTGATGCTCTGAAGCAAGTGGCAGCCCAGCAATAAGGGCCTCTCAGAGAGAAACGCAGGGACAGTAGATGAAAAGGAACTGGCTTAAATGGCTTAGATAGCCACAGATGTCTGTTAGGAGCTTTACGAAGCACCCATGGTCCATGCCATACCCAAAGTCCCTGAGCCAGTGTGTCCTCAATCAGGACGTGAAATCAATTAGTAGTCTTCCCACTACTAATTGATCTGGCGCCTCTTTGACCTTCTCACATCAATATTCACTGGGTAAACTGTTAACAAACTATGTGTGGATAAATCACAAGTGCTGAACCTAGAGTAGTAGGCTTCTTGAGCAATGTGAATTGGTAGCAGAAAGGCTTAACTTGGAGTCTGGACCTCGACTCTATCCTGACCAAATCCTTGTGGGAAGCTGAGCAAAGATACTTTCTCTTGTACAGCATGAAGATTCTCCCTTTATATACTGTGGCTCTTAGACAAAATATTCTGTTAAGCTCACCTAGTATGTCTGAATAGTTTCCTCTGTTATCAGCCCTGTCAGAACTACAAAAGGAACTGAGACTGTTACGGTTTAGGTAAACAATGTCCCTGCCAAAGTCTCCTGTGTTAGGACATGGAAACTCTTGGAATATGATTTATCAGAAGGACACCAAATATCCATCAGTGAATTAATCCTGTTTGGGGGCATTTGTTCACCGGCCAGTGACCTCAAGGATGCATTCCTGTTCCCTGCCTCCCCACTTTGCTCTTGTGCTTCTTGGCAGCTATGGGATGGACAGCGTCCCAACACCTGCCCGTCTGCCTTGGAGCCAGCCAATCTTAGACTCCAAAGCCGTGAGGCCCAGCATCCCCTCGAGGCTGCAGGTGTCAGATGCTGTGTTCTAGAGGCAGGGAGGCGGGCTTATCCTAAACAAAGAAAAGAACCGGGCTCTGTCATGTCTGGCAGCCATGCTTTTCCATCCCTGAATTCATCGGCAGTTGGGAAATAAGAAGTAGCCTCAAAGTAATGAAATCATAAATCTTCCTGGTCTTGTAAGCCCTAAATCAAAATTTGCCTTTGTGCTCCCTCCCCAGGCTTGGGTTGGCACCGGTGAATGGCAGTAGCTGCGGTATCTCCCGTGCCGTGGTCCATCTTTCTCAGCTCCCTTCTCTAGCCTCCCGTACAGATCTCCCTGCTGGTGTTCCCAGCATTTCTTGACTGACAATCAATTTAGCGACCTGTCATTATCAATTCTGCTTATTAGCTCTCCCACCTGCCTCGGCAGAGGCCTCTCAACACTGGAAGGCATTTCTGCGAAGTTATTTTCCAGGGCAGAATAATTGAAACTTCTTGCACACCCAGAGAAGCTTTTGTCTGAGGCTCTCAGAGCCATTTCTAAGTGTCAGTGAAAGCACACGTTACATCCGAGGGAGGCAGACACCGCCTTTCCAGCGCCACTGAGACGTGGAGAAAGAAAAAGAAAAATATCAGGCCACTTTTTCTTTCTTTCTTTTCTTTTTTTTTTTTTTAATTGTGGTTTGTAGAGTACAGAGCTAATTTGACCTTTGTCACATTTAAATTTGATTGCTTGCAGGTCTTTCAGACCTGGCTCTGGAAATGGTTAATATGCGAGCAACACTATAAGACAGCTGCTGCACTAGAGTGACCCTCTTGGGCCTCTGTCCAAGGTGCCGGTGATGGGCAAGGTGCCCAGAGTGGATGGGAACTAAAGGCCCAAGGGCTGCACCGCAATAGACAGTGATGCACTTGGCTAAGAGCTCAGTGTTCACTGTCCAGCATGCTGGAAGAGTTAGAACAGAATGACCATGCACTTGAGGATATCCTTTAACGCTAGCTATCTTCATGCTATGTTGTCTCACTTTGTATTTCCTGCACCCTGTAGCCGGAACACTATTCCATGGGCCAGCGACCCTCAGCTCCCTCAGGTCTCAGCTCAAACGCTCTCTTTCCTCGAGGCCCTTGAGGCACTCAGTGTAATTTAGTTGCACAGCTCTCCCCCCCACCATCATTCATTTTCCTACGCGGCTCTCCTTGCCATCTGACCACCTGCGTATTTTCCTTATAGATTGGGAGCCCCTTTGGGTCAGGGGCCTTTGTTATTTTTACTGCTGTACTCCTAAGAAAGACTTGGCTCAGTGCCAGAGATGAGCTGATGTGTGCTCAGTTAATATGTGCGGAGGGACTACAGACAGAAGTCTGTCAATTACTACAAATGAGACAGTCGAGGCCCAGAAAGGTGGAGCAGCTCGAACATATGGCTGAGAGCCGCAGCCCCAGCTCTCTGGACATGGGTTCAATATGCTTCCCAGAGATGCCTCAGAAACAAACACGTGAGCAAGGGAACCAACCTCCCTCTCAGGAAGGAGCTTCTGAAGCAGGAACGCCCTACAGAGCCACATCCCCCCACCCTCCTTCCTGGGTTTCCCTCAACACCTGCCTCCCCTGTCCCAGAGATGCCAAGTTCCCAGGTGCTGACTATAATCATCCCATTAAGGCAGAACAAACAAAGAAAGGGAAGGAAGAAATAATTGCCAAGTCAACAGACCTGAGTGGTCAGATGAATAAGGTCAATACGGTAATGACAGCCTCAGAAACAGAAACACGCGGGAGGCGAGTGTTTCCCCCCAGCTCTCTCCTCTTAGAGGTGGAAACCTCATCTCAGCTACACCCAGCGTCCACCACATGGGCCGACAGACAGCTTCCCACCCTCAACCCTACCTGGTTCCTTCTTCTGAGAAATGGGCCATGATTGGTCCCTGAAACTTACCGTGCCCACACTGAGCACTCAACTGCGCTCAGGGCCCTGAGCTACTCAAATGCTGTGGGAGCTGTGTCGAGACAGTTTTTCCTCCCACTGCCCCATGGCAGGGTTCCAAGGGACAGAAGAACCACTGGGCAAATGGCAATGATGGCTTTATGAGCAGCGAGGGCTGTCTCATGGAAGAAGGCAATCCCGGATCTTGGTGTGCTTGATGTAAGTGGGTTTGTAAGATCTGCAGGTATGGAACTAGTGCCATTATAAAAAGGACTCCTAAGAGTGCATTTGCATCCTTTTTCCCCTGTGCAAACACAGGAAGGGGGCCACTTTCAAACCAGAAAGCAGGCTGTCATGGAATGCTGAGTCTCCCAGGGCCTAGATCCCAAACTTTCCAGCCACCAGGATGGTGAGAAATAAACTTCTATTGTTGACAAGCCAGCCAGTCTATGGTATTTTGTTATAGTGGGCCGAAGGGCTAACACAAGCCCCATCATACAGAGACTGCCATTCCAGACATAGGAAAGCAGAGGAAAAGAAAGACTGACAAAGAATGTAAGCCCAGGGGTCTCACCCATCAGCAAACGGGGGCTTGACAGCACGCTGTGCGTCTGAAGAGCAGGAAGGCCCCTGGAGATGCCCCGATGTCTCCTATCCAGAGCTGAGTTTTTCCAGGAGTCTTCTCCCACCTGGGATGCTTATGGCCCCAGCCCAAGAGGGCTCACAAGATATCAACACCAGGTGAGCCCAGAGAATTAGTCTCATAGAACTGCCAAAGGCTTCTAGACAGGGGCATTAGGCTACTAGAGCCAATGGAAACTGGGGTCCGCTGCCCTGGCTGTGTGGGAGCTCTGTGACACCCTCTCTTCTCCTTCTGCCTCCTCAGCATCCCTTCAGTCAAGGGCTTGGAACCATGGGACTTACCTTAACTTTTACTTTGAATTGTTGGAATTAAAAAAAAAAAACAGATGTACACTTTTGACTTTTACTGCAGGTAACTACAAGTCATTTAAGACGGTGAGAACACTACAAAAATAACTAAATGCAGAAGTAAGACCACTACTCATTCAGCATCCTTTTCATCATTCTCTCTGGAACTTTCTCAAATTCGGAGGTGTCTACGTGCTAAAGCGGGAAGGGAGTCTATCAGAAGGTCTAGTTCATTCAGATCTCTTTCAAAAGGAAGACGCCAGGCTGCTGCATTTTAGTGTAAAACAAGGGGGCATCAAAACAGTGCTGCCCTCTGGAAATTAAAAAGCATTAGCCCTAAGCCATGAGGGCGAAGAGCCATGCGATCCAGTATTAATGTGGTACTTCTGCCACCAAGGCCTGTGGCTGGCAGTCCCTAGCCCTGATTCCCATTGTGCTTCTACCACACCCACACCCAACCCTCCAGCCTGCCTAGCAAGGTCTGGCAGATGGCTCCACCATCCTGCAAGGAGATTGCCCCTGGTCCCCCAACTTCCTCTTCCTACTCTCGAGAACCACCTAGAATTATGTGCACCACAGCCTTTATCATGACCTGCCTCCTTCCAGAGTAGTTTGCTGCTTTCTTCTCTTTTCCTAGAGTGCAAGCTCCCTGCAGATAGGCTCTGAGTCTACCCTACTCACTATTCTTTCCTATGACTAGAGCTGGTCCTGGCATGCAATAGGCAGACTGGTAAATGGTGGGCAGTTTGTGTGCTAAATCAAGAATCTAGTTCACAAACAGACAAAAACTACCCATCAATCAAAACAGAGCAAGCATTTGGTGTGTGTTGGGCCCACTGTATAAGCTGGAAGGGATGGGTGACATGTTTACTGCCGTATAATTCATGATAGCTAAATCTTGGCAGTATCCTTGCAGATCTTGGAAACCACTGTCCATCAGTTAATGAATGGGCAGAGAAAAATGTGGCATTTATACAGAACTGAGTCCTGCTCTGCCTTAAAGAAGGACAATCTTGAGTCATTTGCAGGAAGATGGATGCAGGCTGAGGCCGTGGTATTAAGTGGAATAAAGCAGACAAGCAATTTTTAAATATCATATGGTTTCTCCTATACAAGGAATGCAAAAGACAAAGAACAAAATAGAATATAGACAACAGAAAATAGAGAGAGAGAGAGAACTTCGGCGAAGGGGCAGGAGGAGAGGAGGAGAAGGAGATAGGAAGGAGTAGAAATTTGTTGTGTACAGGGGCCACGTCCTGCAGGGGGATCGTAAACATTATGTACTGTGAACAGGCTGGTGAGAAGAAACAAATTAAAAGTGAACGAAGATTGCCCTGGTTAAGGACATATGACATAGTCACGTAAAATCAATTGAAATAATGACACAAGTGCCAAGCACAAATGAAGCATTCAGAAGGCAAAGGTCTCAAACGCCAAAGGAATGGTGCATAGGAGGCTGTAGCACCTGCTAGATACCCACAACCAACAAGTGGAAGCAAACTGCAGCTTCTATGCTCTGAACCCACCCTGCACCCTGCCCGAGTATCTCTGTGATGCTAAAACTTGAGCCTGACCAGCTTGACATCTAGCTTGACCCTAAGTAGAGCCCACCTTGGCCAGTGCTGGCTCTGTGGGTGAGGCGGTGCTAGATTCATATGCTGTATTGGATGCTCCTGGCTTTAGCCCCACCTACAAGGATGTGGCATCCTCTTATTGTTGACCTATTCAACTGAAGTTCAGTTGGACATGGTGACACAGCATATATTCCCAATGCACTGAGAGCTGAGGAAAGAGGGTCATAAATTTGAGATCCAGTCTCAAAGTAAAAACTAAAAAGGGATAAGGATATAGTTCAGTATAAAGGACCTGGGCTCAGTCCCAGTTCCACAGTGGATGGATGGATGGATGGATGGATGGATGGGTGCATGGATGGGTGGATGGGTGGATGGATGGATGGATGGGTGGACAGACAGATGACTCTGGCTCTGGAACAAGAACTCTTTCACCCAAAGTATCACAGCCAAGAAAGACAAGTACTAGTGTCTGCCCTCCTCTACAGGATATTCCAAGGTCCCACTTTGCATATCTGCTTCCTTGCCTAAAGCTAGAGGACTTAATACACATGCTATGGTTTATTGCTAAGTATGTTGGTCTTCAGAGATGTCTTCTTGTAAAACCTGACTATGGGATCAGGCCCACACTGGTGAACATCATATTACCTCGCTAGTGTAAGAACCTGAAAGAGTGAATAAAATCTAAAAGGCGTAATAGATACTATGAAAGGGAGAGAATCTATTCAGAGGGAAGGGAAAACCGGGATGAGGAAAAGGACAAAAGAAAGAAACGGAAAAACATACAAGTCTGTGTATATATAGGATAGCTTAGATGATCATACTGCTGGGTTCTGTGGCTCTATTGAAAAGAGCAGTTCATGCTTAAATTTTCTTTCTTCTCCTTTTCAATTCCTTATTACTTTTGAAAACAAACTTTGTGTGCTTATATCTGATATCCTAAACAACTAATTTGAAGACAACGTTATGCAATATAGCAGCCATTGTAGAATTCCTAAATAAATTAATTAATAAAAGTAGAACTTGGCATGGGGAACAAAGACTGGCTTTCGCATGGCTCTTTCAGCCCCAGCAGAGAGAGCTCTTCAGAAGGCTCAGATGTTCCATAAATGGAGAAAAAAAAATCATGGAGGTTAAAATGCAAAGCTGCACTGTTTTGTAATTCATTTGGCATTCCCACCCTTTTTCTTTTTTTCCCGAGGAAATTATTCCCTGGTGACAAGCTCTTTAAAGAATCTCTCTCAATTCCTTTCTGCAACAGAGAGTAATTGCATGTCGTCAAAAGCCCAGGAATAGTTAAGACGGCAAAATTCTTGCTGTTCTCTTGGTAAAATCATTACTCACCAGCCAATATTTAGAAATCAAAATGCTCCCCTTAAGTGCCATTAAACACAAATATTTATCAACGCTGCACTAGAATGTGAGGCTGACGAAGGTGCCGGCTGCTGGCGTGCATACATGTACATAATAAGATTCAGGCTTTCAACAGCTACAAGCTGCCTTACTAAAGTTGTGGCATTCACATGCTCACCCCCTTGTAAATTGTTTATTCTCAGGAAAAAGTAATTTCATATCTTGGAAGAATTGTCCAAAGAGAGCCAGGAAATTTCTTTCTCAATCAACATGAAAAGCTCTGCCTGTAAAAATGAGGCTGATTTCCTGATGTGGACTTCGAGGGCTACTCCAGTCCTCAGCAGAGCTGGCAGAAGCAAAGTACGTGGGAATAAAACAGTTACCTATTCAGGCCAGCAAATGCTGATGTACAAATCAGTCTTTTAACAGTCTTGCTACAGCCCAAAGGAAATGAGGCTTTTGGTCTCTGTCTTCAGTGTGTTATGCACTGCTCCTAGCGATAGCATTTCCTAAGGCAGGTCAAGATGCGTCTTGCTTTGGTCAAGTTCCCTAGAAGCTAGGCCTGAGATTTGTAGTATTGTTCCAGCAATTTATTTGTTGTAGTGTGTTTGGGTAAGGGGACAGCAAGCAGGATAAGGTTACCAGGAAAAGGTCAATCTTGTCTAGCCCCAAGGAGCACAAGTTACCCATGCCAAGTCTACTTGTCCCACCCCAAGGCCAGGAAATTAAATCTTGGCACTTCAGACTCATGGGCTGAGTGCTGCTCCTGTCCATCCCAGAAGCCAACCAGTTATGACTAGTGAATACATACAATAGTCAGGGTGGGTGCCTGGGTAGCATAGGGGTCTGGGCAGGTTACCCCCACTTCTGTAAAAAAAGTTCTTCAGTTCTGCAGAATATGCATGAACTCTTCTACAGCAGGGAATTTAAGACCTGTATTCTTCCCCAGCCTCATGCTTCTGAAACAGAATTTCGGAAAAAAAAAAAAAAATCTATGCTTCTGCTATATTTGTTTAAGTGCCTTTTGAATGCATCAGAGTGGAGCTGAGTGGCTCCCTTCTGCCCGTGGCCAGCAGCTCCCGCGCCTCAGGACTGCGGCTCAGCACCTGCGTTCCCCAGGCAGGCTGGTTCTCCTGCCTTCTCTCTTCTCACCTCTCTCCTCACGGCCAGCTTCCAGCAGTGAGAGCAAAGCACTGACTCATACCCCACAGACACGGCGCTCTCCCAGTCTGCCTGACTTTGTGACACTGAGGATCAACATGACCTGTAGAACTGTGTCAGAACCTACAACCCATCCTGATCCATCTCTCGCTAATCCTGGCATTTTTGATCAAAAGTACGTGGTTCTATTAACCTTGGCCCTGCTTTCAAGCCGCTTGCGCTGTCTGTCCAAGTCCTAAGTCCCTAGTGTGGAATGCACCCTGCCAGCTCTTTTGCCTTTGCCCAACTCTAGCTCTAGCTCAAGTGCCATCTCCACTGTGACGTCCTCTGTGGCCCAAATCAACCTTCTTATCCCTCTGCGGCCCTGCACCGGTACCTTTCTAGCTCTAGACTGCTTCTAAAAAGTGTGCTATCTGGGTACCTACCTTCCCCCGTTAGGACTGCTTCCTAAGGCCATGTTCTCCAGAGCACCAAAAGCAGCTTCCTGGGTGCAGAGCATGGGAGAAGGCAGGCATGGTCGTGCTGAACAGTGAAGAAGAATGTGCCTTTGGATCCTGAGTCCCCGGGACAGCCAGCACTGACATGGCACAACTACAGCACTTTCGTGACAGACAGCTGAAGGCCATCTGTCTGCCTGGGCACTGGAGAGGAAGGTACCAGAACGATAACAAAGCAGGAGCTGCAATTTTATCTCATGTGAACAATTTCTAGCTGTTATTTGGCTCTTTCTTTCTTTCCCTAGAAAGGCTCTGAATTGCACTAGGAAGAGAACTTCTCTGGGTCGTGGTTTTTTCATTGGCGAAGTGAACCTTGCTGTTCGGCTTATCTCAAAAGTCTCTGCACGGATTCTCCACTCAGTAACAAGCTTCACAAAAATGGCCGTTGCACTCAGCCTATTCATCGCTGCATCCTTGGTTCTGACACAGTACCAGACACGTAATAGGGACTGATAAAAACTCATAACTATGGGAATCAAGGGTGGCCCCAGCAGTTAATAGAGCACTTCTTTGAGTGTGGTCTGGGGACAGCTGCCACAGGACTACCTGGAGAGCCTGGTGTAGAGGGACTTCTAATACTGACGTTTGAGAACTTCTGAGATACATGTCATGGAATCACCTAAAAACTGTTTCAGTTAATTACTATCACTCAATCGACTTAGGTACATTTGCTATTGTAATATCGTAGAACAGACAGAAAGGAGGCAAAACTGGCTTCTGTCCACCTTTTCTTTAACCAGCTCCTCTACCCATCCTCTCCCTTCCTTCTCCCTCATCCATGGCTATTTGTGGCTTCTGGCTCAGGACAAGGCCCGGACAGGATCAAATCCCATCCCCTGGTTCCGAGGATTTCACAACCCAGTGGGGAACAGGAAATAGTGACTTAAATTTCAATACTGTAAATGCTAGTGCGGAAATCAGCTAAGATGTCACTTCCCTGACTTCCTGGAGTAGAGAATGCGGTTGTCACTTTGTCAGGTTTCTCTCTAGCCTTAAGATGTTAAAGACCAAGGAGTTAAACAAAAAGCATTTTTATACCTTTAATCTTAAAGACTGAAAGACTCTTTAATTTTTCCTTTTCTTCCGATAGCTAACTTCTTTCTTTCAGTTTAAAAACCCAGCATCCTTTTATTGACCTGCTTTTCCAGGTCAATAGCTCATCCTTCCACACCCTGTCAATTTTTTTATCGGTTTTCATTCATGCCCAGCTGAGCCACACAGGGAGTTTGTAAATATTGGTGAGGACACATGTTTCAGATGGAGGTAAATAGCAGTGACTAAGGCTATGCCTGGAGAATTCATCCTCTATGTGGTGCTTGATTTGCCTTTGTTCTTACTGTAAATAGACTTTTACCCTCCTAAGTTTAAATACGTAGACAACATCTGGTTCTTGTGCCGTAAGCCAAATTCTGGTTACTCAAACATTTACTATGCCTGAAATCTGAAGATGAAGGTCAATTACCTAAACTTTCATCCTGAAATTAGTAGTTAGGCTTATTGTACAATACAAACAATATGAAGCCCAAAGAACATTTATTATCTACTGTTATAGGCAAGAAACCTGAAGTTCAATCACCAGGCAGGCACTTATGCTGCCGAGCCATCTCTCTGGCCCTGCACAGCCAGCTAACATGAGCAGTACTCAGCCTTTTATTTGTTACACTGTCCAACCCATTTTGTTTATAGGTCCTGCCTTTCCTGAATACGGTCTTCTAAGGAACAATGTGACCTGTGCATACATGTTTCTGACATTTGAACTGTGTACTTGTCTATTAATATTGAGTACTCTTTCCGTCTGGAAAGTCAGAAAACAGATCTTAAGTGGAGGAAGGAGGGAGGAAAGAAAGCAAAGAAGGAAGGAAGAAAGAAAGAAAGGAAGGAAGAAAGAAAGAAAGAAAGGAAGGAAGGAAGGAAGGAAGGAAGGAAACAAATGAATTAATGAAAAGAAAAAAGAAAATAATGAAAAGAGCAAATAACCTAAGCAGAAGCAACTGTTTTTAGATCACCGAAGATGTCTTTTTGATAGGAGAATTGAACAGTGAAATCTGTAAAGAGGTAATAGTCTCTACTGAGGATGATTTCCAAACGTAGCCCATGTTGGCAAGGGATTTGGGGGCAGAGAAGGATGTGGGAAAGGCAAAGGGATGGGCAGAGCTAGGTGGGTTAGGGATAGGAGATTGACTACGTCGGAGGCTTGAGGCATGCTGAGAAAACCAGCCCTGGACATTTGGGTTTCACCTTGGAAACACCTTGAAACAAGCATGCGTTGTGTTTGTGGGCAATGGGTAGAACTCGAAAAGAGAAGAAATGGCAAATGCTGCCTCAAGATATGTACATACGAACTTCTGAATTTATTCTGGACACTGACAAATAGCCAAAGATTCTAATGGTGAGTGAGTTCTTGGTCTCAGCTAAAGAAGATAAGATGCATTATATAACTCAAGATAAAAAAATTATTTGTCAAAAGGTAGTCATCCTCCTCTCTCCCCAGTTGAATGAAGATGTGTGAGTTTGTGAGCATGTGCAGAGGCACTCCTGAGGGCCTCGTCCGGAAGGTGTCTAGAAACCTCTGTATACTTGAGGATTGTTGTTTGCGTCTATTTAGTAGGCACTGTATGATGCGCATGTTTCCGTCTTGACACTACATAGTGCAAATACTCTGAGGGCAGGGATAAACTATCCTTGTCCTTTTACTGCTTAGAGCACTCAGGGCGGCATCTCTCTTAGACTCTCTGGCCAAGCAACGTCCCAGCACATTTTCCAGCTCCTTTCACGTTGACATGCCTTTAACATTCCTGGTAGGTGCAAGGGTTAGCCAGGCAGGAAAAAGCCCCCTCTCACTTTACAGAGGAAGCAGTAGACATCCACTCACTGGCGCCTATCAGAGGCAACTACAGAGATGAGCTGGAATGCAATGTTGCTGTTCTTAGGTATTCATCTTTCTCGTGTGTCAGTGGTTGGGTCTTGATGTCTTCGAGGTGTGTGGTGATCGTTAGCACACCTATGTGTTTGGAGACCACATAATATGGAACAAAGAGTTGAGAAATAGCAGTCGCTTGCATTTGCTGAGCTCTTTGTGCATGCTTGGGACCATTTTGAGTGTTTCACCGGTAGAATATTAGTGTAAATGACAGCCCCATGCAGGGAGGCTCCTTACTGCCATCAGTTGTTAAAGAAAACCATAGCTTGAATAAAGTTGAAGAATGAAAATAAATTTTATTCAATATCTCATTGCCACTGAAGAAGAAAGACTTCAGTAGATAGCCATATTCAATTCTAAACGCAGTTAACACAAATAGAGATTTATAGCCAAGAAGGAAAGCACAACTATAATCCCAGTACTCAGGAGACTGAGGCATGAGGATGACTGCAAGTTTGAGGTCAGCCTGAACTGCATAGTGAGACCCTATCTTAAGAAAAGAAAAGAAAGCAAAAGAAAAGGGAAAAAAGGTAAACAAAAAAATAGCGAGTGGAAAATTAGTAAGAGGAGACATAAAGTCTGGGGTATTTTTTAAAATTAAAGAGAATAAAAATAGTAATAATAAGAAACATTATGAATGATATAGAATTTAGACAAAATGAGAAGAATTCAACAATAGTTGTTATATTGCATATTGTTGTCCTCAAATTAGCTGTTCAGATGACCAGACACAAGCATGCAAAATTTTGACTGATCCCATCTAACATGCTTCTGGCTGAAGATAGCCCAGGTAATGCAATGTCAGCAAGAGTTCAATCAGAAAAAAAAAAAAAAAGAGTTCAGTCAGATACTCAATGTGGACATCACTCCCTGAATTGATTTATCAGGATGCTTTCTCAGCTTGAACTGTGCAAGGCCGTTCTTAGATGGGCCTTGACGAGGACAGAACAAGGTGAAGCTCAGTTGGGCAAAGAATCCTTTTCATAATTCTATTTTTATTTCTGGGAAAAGAAATCACAGAGAGGTCCAGCACCTCTCCCCCGAGGTCACGCGGTCATGAAGAGTGGAGCTGGGATTTGAGCCCAGAAATCTTATCACCAAACACGATGCATGTGAATGCCGTGCTAAGACTAGGTTCTATGGATGTTAGGACAGACGAGGTCCTCACTCCTGCCCTGGGATATCCCATGCCAGACCCTGCGCAATGGCTGCTCCAAAGGTTACCAGGAAGCACCTCACGAGGGCTCTGCCCTTCGTAGCGATGAAAGAATTTGGTAAATGGAAATCTGCAGTCAGCTATTTGCCTTCATCTCACCTCTGCTGAGTTGAACTAAAACATTAAATGCACCCCTCCAGATAGGAGACAGCGATAGGTGAGCGTCCAGGTTGACACTGGATTTTCAAAGCTCTTAAATAATTACAGTGTTCAGGGTAAACAACGCCTTTCTGCTTCATTAGGCCGTGTGTACTATGGCTCCATTAACACACTGTGGCGCTTTCCATTCCCCAGCTTTTGAAGCATGCTGAGTAGAGAGCCAAAGCCATCAGTGTTAATTGATAGCTAACAGAACCAAGCTCTCTAAAAGAGAAACAATTTTAAAGTCCTAATTTGATTAATTATTAAAGTTCCTGGTACCTATCTTGATAAGGTAACAGGAAAACCAGATATTGTTAATATTTATTCATGGGAAGACTCAGCCTGATTATGGCCTCCGCAGGCCTGCGATTTTCAGTGTCATTACTGCGTTGCCAGGGGTAAAGAGGGAAGCCAAGAACATTTAGAGATAATGAACAATAAAACGCTGCTTTCGCTTTCCTTCCCCAGAAAATCCTGCACATGTGTGAGGTGAGAGGATTTGGACAGGAAGCGCCTCCTCAGCCTTCCCTGATACTTCCACAACCTGTAATACTCAGAGCTGTGGTTCTTATTAAAAATGCTATCTTTAATTCAGAGGAGTGCTCATTTGAGCAACTGTCTTCATTCATACTTTACAGGGACAGGGGAAGAGGTGCAGAGAGACAGAGACAAATATGGATGTCAAGGCAGGCCTGGGTACAAATGAATAAAGATGTAGACATTTCAACAACGATATGTGAACCATTGCAAGTAGCAATTAAAGTTTAGACTCTGGAGCTGGATTCCCTGGTCCCAATTCTGATATAATTACTTACTAGCTGGGTGCTCCTGAACAATATTCTTAACCCCATCAGTGACCTCATGTCATGACTGTGAAGTTAAATGAGTAAATTAATGTAAATTACTTGCAATAGTTCCTGGTTGCAGTGTGTTGTTAGCATTTGTTCTTACTGTGATTATTATTATTAGGGTTACTATGGTTATTATTTCTTGTATGTACCAGGCCCCCCACTATAAGTGTAAATTATGTCCTCAGCAAGTTTGCCACCATGTGCATTATGACATGTTCGGGAATAATACAATCTAGAAAACAATAAAAGCTTCAGAGAGGAACTTAAGAAAGTCATTAATGTTTCACAAGGAATGAAGCTTTCACCTGGGAGGATGACGGATGGTTTGTAGAAGAGATGATGAAGACATTCTAGGAGAAGAGTATGAACAGCGCCTAGCCAAAGAAAGTGGGAATGGTTTCTCTGAAGAGCATCGTGCAAAGTACTGTACTGTTAGACTAACCTTTAGAACCAAGCATGTCCTGGGGGGAGGAAGTTACCAAAGACTGACACCTAAGTTTGCAATGATAGGCTAGACCAAGGAGCACTCTGTAGAGCCACATGGGGAAAGGGAAGCCATGGGACACCAGCGAGGCACAGCACCCTCATCAGCAGGAGTGTCACAGAAACCTGAGGACTAATGGCAGTGGGAGGTACTAACCACTTTTCCTTTCACCAGTCTATGTGAGACTTTAGTGCTTTTCTGTATTTCTAGGATTTTATTTGTCTCCGCCCAAAAAAAAGGAGAACTTGGGGTCAAATCATCTCCATTTTCCACCTCTGACATTCTAGGGCTCTACTCTCACCAAGAGCCGAGATACCTGCATCTCTGCCTCATGTGGTCCACGCAGGTACCTTGTCACTCTTTCAGGGCCTTCCTAAGCAGAGAAAATAAAATGAAGCCATCCCACGGGGAGTTACTGCAAACAGGATGGGAACAATTTTGTAGCGAGGTCATCTTTTCCAACCTTCATGATTTGAGAGTGAAGCTATTAAGTAGCTCAAAGCACTCTTTTTTAATGAAGTGGTTTATTTGGACAAACACTTTAAGCTAAGAGGCAAGGCTGCTGCAGCTAGAATTAGGATATTTTACGAAGCATCAACGTAGGCTCTCTCTGTCCTTTGCCCTCCCCATTCCACAGAAGTTATGTGAATTACGCTTCAGCCAGTTCCACATTCAGCTCTTCTGCTCCCCGAGTTTCCAAGATTCCGCTATGTCATGTCTATCGACATGATTAACTTCTCATTAACTTTAATGGAAGCTGTGGGCGTGAAGTCCATTTTGTCCTCTGGAAATTTTTCCTCTTGTTGGTAAATTTTGGAGTCTTATTTGACTCATCATTATAAATA
This sequence comes from Myocastor coypus, assembly GCA_004027025.1. Classification (NCBI taxonomy): domain Eukaryota; kingdom Metazoa; phylum Chordata; class Mammalia; order Rodentia; family Myocastoridae; genus Myocastor; species Myocastor coypus. The sequence goes on from PVJA010002349.1 coordinate 96,150, forward strand.
TACATCAAGTAATAAGCACTAAGTCGAAGTGGCTCCAAAGTAAAATAGACCTTCTGCTTCCCACTCGTCCAATAAACTAATAGACACTCAGGATCTGAAGACTGACTAAGGTCACTGAGTTCTGTCATCACTTACTTGAATCTTGAGTATCCCGCCAAACTTCCTAACAAAAGTGGTCCAGACTGCGTGGAGTGATCCAAGTGCTAGAAGCTGACTTCTTTCAAATGTCCATTGGCCGCAAACATCCCACCTTACCCACCTTCGGGCTCACTTCCTTTTGAGTATGTTTCTATTCATCTGTTTGGATTCCATTTAGTCATGAACAAGATTGTCCTTGACCCTTTCAGACCAAGCCCACTCCCCAAGAGCAGTACATCACAGTAAGTACACCCAACTCTAGTTAGGGACATTATATCACCAGGGACCAGCTGTGGTGACATAACTGTGGAGTAAACTGTGCTATGACTAGCTGTGGTTAACTGTGGTTAACTCACAACAAAAGATATGCATGCCCTAATCCCAAACCCCATCAATATTTTAATTTATACATAAGAAAAATTTGTGAGTGTGATTAAATTAAAGATTTTGAAATGAGAACTTCCTGGGTTATCTACATGACCCTAAAACAAAAGTCCTTATAAAGAGCAGACAGGAAGGTCAAAAACCAGAGAAATTGTGCTCATGGAAGTGGAGTTTACAGGAATGTGCAGCCTTCAGCTAAAAAATGTAGGGAATTTTGGGGAACTAGAGAGTCAAAAACAACAACAGAACATTCTGCTCTAGAACTTCCAGAAGAAATGCAGCTCAACTTAAAACTGATTCCAGTCAGCTGATCAACACAATTTTTTTTAATGGCCAGCTCAGCCTGCCCTTGGGGGTGAGGCTGGCACAGCATGTGGTGCCAGGGATCGAACTACAGTCCCTGCAGCTGTCTAAGCTTGCCTAAGCAGGTGCTTTAGACCACTGAACCATTTCACTGTCCTGATCACCAAAAATTTTAAGACAGTAAATTTCTTTTGTTTTCAGCCAATAAGTTGTAGTACTTTAGAACAGCAATAGAAAACTAATATACGAGCAAGAGCAAAACCAATGGAATCCATAATCGAGTGAGTTCATGTAGGTGTGGAAGACCATGTGTGCCCTGAAAACTGTCATGAGCCTGTGGGCCAGCTGGACACTAAGTTAGTGAATTAGGATGAAATGACATTATTTCACTCAGAGCACCCCATTTCTAGGGTCAGGAAACACAGTATGTTATGGTTTATACCTAGATGTCTCCCAAGAGCCTTGGGTCCCCCTGCAAGAAGCCTTCAGAAGAGAGTTGGACCATGTAAAGCATCAACACCAGTTGAAATGTCCCTCATCCATCCCTGCTGGAGTACAGGTTCACTAGCCCACGGAAAGTATTAAATAATTATTAGACAATATCCTTTCTCCACTTTACTCCCACAGTCATCAAATGGCCTGTCACCTAGGGTCCATCAGATCCACACCTTCACACATCTTCCTGATAGGAGGAATCAACAAGAAGCTTCTGCACTCATCTTCTATAAATTATATTTTATTTTAAAGCATTTTGTTTCTAAAAATATCTTACAGTAATTTATAAAGAAGTGTATCTTCACTAGCAAGATTCACAATTCATCTTACTATAGGCTATACTTCCGGGTTAATCATAGACCCGATAAATGCTGTACATTCCTGTTGAATTCCACAGCAAAGAATAATTCCCAACATTTGCCACAAATCCTTGAGTTTGGACCCATTATCTTTGCACAGTTTTGAGATGCAATAAGTCAGTAGCACTATACTTCAATAACTGAAGAATCTGAAAGTTATCTTTTCTTCATGATTGTCCTTGTGGTCTGATGTCTAATTGGTTATAAAAGTCCCACCAGGTCTGTGCTCCAGAATGCTGAGGCTATGGCCTCAGGCCCGTCCCGGGCAATGGCTTGCTCCATGACCCTCTAAATTAGTTCTCTCCTAGTTCCATACTGCTCCACCTGTCTAAATGCTTCATAATCTGTCCCCAAACTACGGAACCTTATTTCCCAGTATTTACTGCATTCTCTCTTTTATAGATCCTAGCCAACTGGATAGCCTCAAACTTCATAATTTTGCCTAAGCTGGATCTCTCTCTAGAACTACCCAAACCCACAAGTAGAAGGTGTCCAAAAATCCTGACTCTTACTTACTAGGAAGGTGACACTGACAAGTAGTTCCTTGAATCAAATGTTGCAGATTTAACCCCCAGTTTTTCCACAAGCTTCCTAAACTTCATCTATAAAATGGCTCATTTTAACATCAAAAAGAAAATTCAGTGAGAATCATTGTTGTGTGCCACCTATAGTGCAAAAGAAAATCTGTCTCACTCCAAAATCTGAATAGTTGACTCTGCCATGAATATGTCACCCCATTTTTAAGAACTGTATGCAAAGCTTTGCATTCAATAGATTCTTATACTTCAGCTTCTCTCTGTGGGACTATGAGAAAGAAGGAAAGAGGAAGAGAATGTTGGCTAGTTTAGAGTTGAAAATTTGTCACAAAATCAAGTGGGAGGCCCAGATTTAGATAATTGATAAACCATGTGATGTAAGGCAATCTTTCTGCTCTTCTCAGAGTGGCTTGTAAGTCAGTACTCAAAGCCATCATGTGCATCTCCTTTGACCACTAACTTCAGTGATACAGAAAACACACACTTTGAGGCAGCAGCAAGAGATAGACCAGCTCCAACAGGGCCCTTTTTGAGCATTAAGCCACAGACAGGCTCCTGGACAACAGCCCAAGCAGGCCTAAATAGAGCTAAAACTGCAACCCCTCAGAATCTCTACAAGCCAGGAGCTTTGTCCTCCCCTAACGAGAGCACAGATGACCAATGTCTCTAATTCCCAGGACCACCTGTAGTTGGCACACACTTTTAGCCTCCTTCTGCTAGACCATTCTCTCTTAGTCCTAGGAAACAACTCCTGCTGAAGACATTGCTTGCCTTCAATGTCCACCTTCTTTCTGTGCTAACAAAATGCCCAAGACATCAAAATTCTCTGATTTAGTCGTTTCAGTTCTAAACTAAAAGCCAGCTATTAGCTCTCCCTCTGGGACTCATGATTCCCAGAGATGGAGTCCTCTTCCACAGTAGGTGTAGCCAGGCAAGAAGACAGCAGCTCCATGGGAATAACCTGGAGAATGAGGGGCCTGCGCAGAAGGACATCTGTGCTGCACATGGCCCGAGTCCTCATGTCTAGGCCTTCTCTGGTGAAGAATAATAATCCAGGAGACTTTGTAATCAACTCAGAGTAGTTATGTCCCACAAACAAATAGGAGTTTTCAGCACCCTTTATGTTGCCCCGGGGCTGGGGAGATGGCTCAGTGGTCTAAGTGCCTGCCTTGCAAGAACAAGGACCTGTGTTTGATCCCTGATACCACATGTCATGCTGGCCCTGCACCGAGCTGGCCAGCCAAGCCAGATGTGGTGGTGCACACCTGTAATTTTAGCACTGGGGAGACTGAAACAGGAGGATCACCAGGACTCCAATCTATGTAGTTAAACTCTGTAGCAAATACAGAAGTTTAAAAAAAAAAAAAAAAGGTTGACACTTTTCCAGTTCTTCTTCTCTTCTTTCAGATCTGTGAGAGAAAAAAAATGTAGTGAGTAGTACAATCTCGCAGGCTTTTCTTTTCAGTGTTGTTGTCAGAAGCATTTACTTTGTACCTGGATATTATTTAGACTAAGTTCACCCTGAATCACACTGGTGTGGCAGTCAGGGACTATGTTGACCTGTTGGCATGGAAAGAAAGAAAGAAAGAAAGAAAGAAAGAAAGAAAGAAAGAAAGAAAGAAAGAAAGAAAGGAAGGAAGGAAGGAAGGAAGGAAGGAAGGAAGGAAGGAAGGAAGAAAGAAAGAAAGAAAGAAAGAAAGAAAGAAAGAAAGAAAGAAAGAAAGAAAGAAAGAAAGAAAGAAAGAGTGTGTACTTGATATAGAAAGAAGTAGAAATTTTGAAAACCAAGGGAATCCAACCATCATATCTACCACCCGGGGCTGAAAAGATTTTATTTTCTTCCCTTCTTTCTAACAAAAATACACAAACAACAAAATCTCACCCAGGTAGCAGGATGCCTGGATATTTCTTATTGGTCACTGTGATGACAAACTTAGTTTTTTAAAGTTAATTGTCCTGGTATACTTTCAATATATATAATGATCACATCATCCCAGGGCGTTTGTACCTGTAGCTATTTCTTGCTGTTGGCTCTCTTCTTCCCATTTCCTTCCCCTTCTTTCAACTCCTTTTCTCATCCTTCTTTACAAAAGCTTTATTTGGATTTTTTTCTATTCTCTCTTAAAAAAAAAAAAGTCTCCTGCATTTCCCTCCCCCATTCCTCCCTCATTTATTTCCCTTCTCATTTGAATTTTTCCTTCCTGTCTCCCAGCATCTATCATGCAATTGCTCCTTACTTACCCTTCCAGTTTCTTACACAAAAGACACTGCAACATTTTAACATGCATGTCCGATTTAGTTCACTTAAAAATTTTATTGTTAGGATGCACCCATTCACATAAACATGTCTCATTTATCCTTCTTTATGTCAGTGTAATACTCCATTATACATAAAAAATACATTTTCTGTATCTGTTCATCCACTGTTGGGTAGGTAGATGGGCTGTTTCTAAGATTTAGCTATTAAAAAGTCATTGTGTTATACACAAAGGTATGCATGTATCAGTGTGGCGCGATGCTTTTAACTTTTTCAAAAAGATACTAATTAGGAGAATAACTGGTCCAAATGGAATCTCTACTTTACTCTTTTAAAAATTTTATTAACTTTAATGTGAAAGAAATAACAATGAGACAGTTTCAAAACAGGTTAGTAGGACAGTTACAATAGTTAATATATTGCTTATTGTTGTCTTCATAGTAGTTGTTCAGAGTACTAACAATATTTAGAAAAGATATCATGTCTGCATCCTGTACTTTAGTTTTTTGAAGAAACTCCATACTGATTTCTATAGTGGTTGTACAAGTTTGTACTCCCACCAGTAATGGAGAATAGTTTCTTTACCACCAAATCTTCACCAGCATTTGTTATTGGTTGACTTCTTCATGATAGCCATTCTTTCCCAAGTGAGGTGGAATCCCAGTGTTGTTTTAGCTTGCAACTCTTGAATGATAAGTGACGCTGAACATTTTTCAGGTATTTCTTTGCTATTTGTACTTCTTCATCTGAGAAGTGTCTGTTCATTTCAGATGCCCACTTTAGATTGGGTCTTTAAGCTGGGGGGTTGTGGTTTTTTTTTTGTTTTGTTTTGTTTTTTATTAGTTCTTTATGTATTCTAGATATTCATCCTTTGTCTGAGGAATAGTTAGTAACTATTCCCATTCTGTGGCTTATCTCTTCACTCTCTTCAATCTGTTGGAGCTTTGTTTTGCTGTGCAAAAGCTTTTCCGTATGATTTGGCTCAAGTTGTTGACTGTTTGCAATGTTTTGTATGTATTCAGGGCTTTGTTCGTAAAGTCTTTATTCATACCTATGTCTTCTAGAGTTTTACCTATTGCATCTTCCAGGAGATTGAGTGTTTCTGTTTTAATATTTAGACCTTCGATTCATTTTAATTTTAATTTGGTGCCTTGGTGAGAGATATGGGTCTAAGTTTAATTGTAGCATGTAGAAAGCCAGTTTTTTTTTTTTTTTTTCTTTTCTGGCAACATTTATTAAAGAAGCTATCTTGCTTCCAGTGTAATTGTTTGGCCCTTTTGTCAAAGGTAAAGTGATGGGGCGTGTTTGGAGTTTTTCAGCAGCCTCTATTCTGTTTTATTGATCCTTGGGTCTGGATTTTTACCCAGACTTGGTAGCTTTAAAGAACTGGAGCTCAGCTATCTGAAATCAGCTCTGATCTCAGTCATGTAGCAGCCATCCGAGGCTGAGGAGTGGAATCTCCATCTTAACCTTTTCCAGCCTCGCCCTGGCTGCATCTTTGCAGCCAGCTGCCTAGTATCATGTTGTTTTCCTGTCACCTCACCTAGTCTCCTGGGTTGCGTCCTCCCTTCTCTCTCCTGTGAGGACACTGCTGATTATTTTTCAAGGCCACTCAAGTAATTCAGAATAATCTTCTAATCTCAGTATCCTTAGTGGCATCTGCAAAATCCCTTTTTACATAAAAGGTGACATTCACAGGATCCAAAGATGAGGACCTGGATCTCTTCCTGGGCCACGGCTGACCCTGCCACAAGTACTCATAACTGAGTCAAAGGTGGAATTGGCTGGAAGATCCCAGGAATCAGGAAAGGGTGAGAGGACCTGACACCTTCGTGAGTAATGTGACCGTTGGTAATGAGATGTAAAATCAGATAACGCGATGAGCCCACTGGGCTCTGCTCCGTGGAAATAAGAGAATAACAGAAAAGACTGAGAGTAGGGCAGCCGGTAGGGACTCCTCCAGCTCCTTTTCTGCAGGACACAACTATAAACCAAGCTGATCTTTGCCGACCCTGCTTCCTGCAGCATTCTCATCCATCTCAGGGGGATGTGAGCCTGCAGAGTTCCCCACATGGCCCCTTGGAGGGTCTCTGCTCTTCCTCAGGGCTCAGATTCCCCTTTTTGTCCACCTACTAGATCACTGATGATGCCTGGCCTTTCTTCTGAGCCTAACACATAAAGAGCAGAAAACCACAGACTTGACATCACCATGTGCCAAGTCCTTGGCTCCTTTGGTACAGCTTCGTGCCGAGTCCAGGCAAGAGCAGTAAGGGCAGACTAAGGGCAACAGGAGGACCCCGAGTGTAACAGCTATGGAGACCATTGTTTTATACTGGGTGCAAAGCTCTGTATTCCCCAAGAGAACACTGGTCCTGTTCACAATGTAGAAGGGCCCCGGTCTGGAATACTGAGACCTGTGGCGTATATGCAAAGCCTGCTTGCTGAGCTCGAGCTACTCCCAGGGGAGAAACTGAGCTACAGAACCTAGGAACAAAGAAAAACAAAAGGAAAGAAGCTCCATGTTTCACTGCCCAGTCTGGGTGTCTTCCTCCTAGGGAAACATCTCACCTGTGGGACCTATGTATCGGTGCCATCCACCCACCTCATTCATGCTGCCTGGTCTCGTTTTCCCTCAAGGTTCGCGGAGACCGAAGGCCCAGAGGCCCTTGCTGTCCCTTCCTCCCCACACCAAGCCGGACCGTGGGGCTGAGAAGCAGCCCCATCCCCTCCGCACTCCTCAGGGCGCTGCCTCGGCTGCTGGTTCCCTCCAAGCTCAATCCCTTCGCTCCTTGGTGTCCAATATTCCAGGTCCTGGGATTGCTTTTAAATCAATTCTTCGGACTAGCTTATTGGGTCCAGCATTTTAATTGCTCCTCTCTTTATTATTTGATGGCTTCTTTTTATTTAATGACTTCCAAGGGAAGCCATGGTATCCAGATTATGTAAGTGCCAGAGCTGGGATAAATGATGCCAGCAGCTTTACAGCCTGGAAGAAAAACATTTGAAGGGAATTTAATTTCCTCCCCCTTTCATCCCAGTGCCCAAAGACAGAGGAAAATGATGGGAAAGTTTTGCTCTTTTCCTTTTCTTTCTTTCCTTCTGCAACAAGGGGAGAGTTTGCAAACCAAAAACGCTTTTACCTAATATCAGTTTATTATTTTAAAAAGCACTCAGAATACGGAGGGAGCTTGCAGAGCCATTTCTTTGTTGTTCTTAATTTGCACAATCCAGTGTGATTGCTTTTAAATGTATCTCTGGGATTTCTGCTATTTTTAATTAGTGTGACTTCAGGTTTTTTTTTTTTGTTTTGTTTTTTGTTTTTTGTTTTCTATTTTATGGTTATCACTGTAGTTGAATTGTTTCTGATCTTCATGTTTCACTGGTCCCTGCTTCCCCACCCAAACTCTGTCTCCCTGTGTTCTGACCCCTAGTTTATTTAACTAACTAACTAATTAATTAATTAATTAATTTACTTGCTTGCTTACTTACTTACTTATTTTTTTGTCCTTTTGAGACAGGGTCTCACTGTGAAGTTCAGGCTGGCCTTGAGCTCACTTTTGTAGCCCAGGCTGGTCTCCAACTCACACTGATCCTCCTGCCTCAGCCTCCCGAGGGCTGGAATTACAGGTGTGCACCACCATGCCTGGAAACCCCTAGTTTCTTTAAAGACACTGGTAAAAATTCTGAAGTTATTGCTGTCTAGGAAGACAAAGATCTCGGGTTCTTTTGCAATGCCTCTTATGCTCCATTCACTTGCATGCTTAGAAAGAGAACTGCAGGTTTATGAGGATCCGTTCCCCTCTGACATGAGGAAAAACCTGCTAAGCTGCACCATAAAAGGAATTACAAAATTAGAGGTGAGAGATCATACATTCTAACTTCTCAGCAAGCTTACAGAGAAAACCAAGATCTGACCCAACACAAGCCACCAGGTCAGAAAAGGCTACGCTGTCCCCAGCAGGCACCGCTCCTGGGATGGCTGTGGTACCTCCTCCGTGCTGTTCTGGGCAGCTCTGAGCTGCCCCGAAGCCAGGCAGGAGCCAGTAGCATGCTGGGATCAGATCACTCAGCTCACTCTCTCTTCCCCAGGAAGCTAGAGGCAGCTTCAGGTTCTACCAGGGAGCATTACAGCTCTGTAGCTTAAAAAAGCACAGAACTGAACATCAGAGTATCCCAGTTCTAGTCTCACCTATGATGCTAATCATCTGTGGACAATCATTTTTCTTCTGAAACCACGGGGGTCTTGAGGACAGAGATTCATATTTACATACTTGATGCTGGAGAAGAGCTCATACATAGTAAACATTCTGTTTGTTTATCTTGATCATATCAACTGATACTTCTACAAAGTGATCTGTAAACCATTAAGGTTTGCACAACTGTAAGATGGGTATTTTAAAAGATATATAAGATAAACATTGTCCACTAGATCATCAAGAATTTAAAAATTACCATAGACATCATTAGTTGACTACCTTTCCATAAAAACTAGGGGAAATGCAAAAGAAAGAACTACAGAGACAGCTCGCATTTAACAAAATAAAAATCTTCAGACTAGTGGATCAGCTTTCCAGTTGACTCCCTGAAGGTCGAATTGTCAAAAAAGATTTTCACAGCCTATGTTAGCATTATGTTTTTCTTTCCATGTTGTAAGTTACAATAAGAACCTCTTTGCTTTGACCTCCATAAATGCTTTTAAATTTTAGGATAAAATTGGAAAATGCTCACAGTCAATCTCAGAAAAGATTTCATCACCCTCTGTCCATCTCAGAGGGAAAAAAAAAAAAAAATTCCCTGCATCAACCATCCTACCAAACAAAGCAGCTACCTCAGTGCTCTTTGAGGTCAAAAGATGAATCTAGAAAATAATGACTTTGGAACTGACTGCTTAGCACTCCTGGACACACTCTGCTTTTTCCTTCTGCTTTGCCCATCTGTCTCTTTTCTCCGGAGTAACATCCACAGGCCCCTGCCCTGCACCACCTGTTAAATCCCAGTGTCCCAAATTTTCCTAATGACAATAAGCCTTTTCTCTTGGCTGTGCCCCCATAGCCATTGCTTTGCCCTTCACCTAGCCAGCACGCAGCCACCTCCATGGCCATGTCCCTCCCTAGGCTATACTGTCAAGATCAGGGACTGCATCTTCTTTGGTGTCTTTGTACACAAGAACTTTTAATTAAATATATACAAGGGAGATTCTGTTTACTAGTCCTTGAGGACCATGTGATGCTTCAATTAAAATTGAGCCTACTTTCCCAGTGCTACTCGCATCTTTACTTGTGAAAAATTGATGACATTTCTAGCCAGCCCTATTTCCCAAGAACCGAGTTGGACATTCTGTAATCAATTTATGCCTCACACTTGAATGTGTCTTTGAGAATGTAATGCAATGAACAGCAGCAAGAAAATCAGAAGAACTAGGTTTAATCCCTGAAGGCAACAATGGATATTACTTTCCCCCCATAAATCTCTGTTTTCTCATCTATAAATATTAATCCTTAATTTTTGAGAAACTATCCTCCCATTGCCTAGACATACTCATTAATATGCCCCAAATTCCAGCACAGTTTAGCATTCAGTGAAACCAGCACTGATCAATGTAGGCCATGTGCCATAAAGTATAATCCATAAGAAATGCCAAAAAACTTAATGTGCTTAAATGGAAAGTAAAATTCTTTTCCTTAGCTACTCAGAATGCTTTCTTTCACTTAAAAATAAAAAAGCAGTGCAGGTGGTACTCAAGTGTGAGCAGAGCTGAGTGAATTGATTGCAACCCACATCACATGAGAACAAATGGAAAGAATAGGGGTGACTAAGAAGAAGAAGAGAGCCTGAGGTGCACAGAGGGGCCAAGGCCCCAAGTGCAGGGCACGGAGTCTTTTCATCACCAGAAGCACCAAGCAGCCCTTGAGAGACTGAAGAATATGAATAAGAACAGAATATGAACTCGGGTTCTGAGTAGTGGAGATACACTTACTGTCCTGGGTCTTGAACATATTTGTCTCAGGGAAAGGATCAGAGGACACTGATGAGCTCTGGTTGTTGCTCACTGAAGATATTAACCATAAAAGTATAATTTTTAGATGCAAATGGCTTTACTGAAGAGCTCTGTAGCAAACAGACTTGAGCTACGCAGTCCATGACCTAACCTCTGATGAGCAATTCGTGTTAAGTGTGGGTGAGTTCACTCAGGCAGAAAAACCTGCATGGGGGATCTCTGACATGCGGGTCTTCTGTGTAGTCATTTTTTTTCCCTAGGTGGAGGATAAAATAACAGATTTTAGCTTTATAAACAAGTATCTGACTTGTACATCTCTCTGTCTTAAACTACCATATGGGAGCTAACTGAAATCAAAGAAGGTAGGAACACCTGCTGAGATTCAGATTATCTCTTTATAGGTAGTTTCAGTAAAGGGCCTCAGAAAAATCAAATCTTGAAGGGATAAATAAGTATAAAATGAACACAGGTACAGGATTCAACTATATATCTCTGATAACTATAGTTACAATTTACAATTGTATATAATTATACATTAACTTGCTCTATATATGTAGTTATAGTTAATGTTTTTTTAAATCATGTTTTAATGCAAAGATTAGCTGCAAGTTTGGAGTTTTGGGGGTGTTTTTTTGTATGTGGACTCAAACTCAGGGCCTTGGGCTCGTCAGGAAGGTGCTGTGCCACTGAGCTATATCCCATAAAGTTCTTATGGGTAAACAAAAAGGACTACAAGGTCATCAGACATACTTACATCATCTTAACTTTCTTCTTTGGTAAAAGTGGTAACCCAGTCTCTTAGGGCTAGATCTGAGGATACTCACAAGTTTGAAGCTTTTCTTCTTTATTTATTTGAAATAATTCAAATAGTCATCAATGAAAGAATGGATGAAGACATTGTGATACGTTTACAAAACAAAATACAAGGTAATAAAAAATATGGCTGAAAATTTCTAAATACATAGGTCTCAAAAATCTAATCAAGCTGATAGTCATCAAGATGATATTAAGGTGCAAAGCAATACAATATATTAGCTGTGATTGTCTTTACGTTTAGTGAAAAGTCATTGGCAGGAACGATATGAGAACATCTACCTACAGAGGAGAAAAAGAAAAGAAAATATACCTGAGTAAGATTTTGAAAAAAATTCCATTTCTCCTGTGAATTTCCTTGGCAGAAATTCTGAAATAAAATACAAATTTTACAATTTACATATCACTTGCATGATAGTGACTTTCTTGGTATGCCCAATGTCTCCTGTTACTTTGTTGTCCTCTCAAATTTTAAGGCACGTTAGGACCTCTTTGAGGCATACAGAAAAGCACAGAACCCTGGGCCCACTATAGAATTTCTGGTTTAAGTAGGCCTTGATTGATTCAAAACTTTACACTTACAAAAAGTTCCTAGAGGACGCTAATACTGAGGGTGCAGGAGAACGTTCTGAGAAGCAATGATATACCGTAATAATTAGTCAACAGGCACTGAGGCAACACACTCTCTGTGAACAAAGATTTTACCTTATTAATATTAGTAGCTTCCATTCCAATACTGTCAATAAATATTTCTATATTAAAGGAGTTTGTCCAAAAAAAAAATCACAAACACTCATACAAATGCACATCTTCTTGGGTCTCTTCTCTTCTCTTCTCTTCCCTTC
>PVJA010002350.1:0-58243 GCA_004027025.1 Myocastor coypus
TCTGGCTTGTACATACTCCAGTAGAAATGTTTCAAGTCAGTTGAGAGCTAACTTAGTGGAAAGTTTTGGAATGTGATACACGCCTACTTAAACGCAAGTTTACAAGTTAAGAGTAAAATGTCCCGTCAGCTGACTAAGCCCCTGCATAGGCAAGCTCAGAAACCAGGGTTGGATCCCCGCGATACCACATTACCCCGCGACGCGCGCAGGTGGTCAGAGACCTAGCATGGTGGTGTGCGCCTGTAGTCCTAAGGCTGAATACAGGAGAATCACTCCGGACAATACATTAAAAAAACCAATAAAAGTAAACTATTTTCTTGTTGGAAAGCAAGACACAGTGCTCTATTTGCTATAGAACAGAAAATGTCAATGTTTTAAATTTCACCGCTGGCAGTGAATTAAGCATACAGTGCCTTGGAGTTAATCGAAAGTGTTTCAGGTGGATTTTCTTGAAAAAAGGGGAATAAGAGCAACTTATATTGATATAGAATTATTCTATTCGTTTTAGTCCTCTCAAATTATGGGATATAGAAGTTTATAATAAACTTCAGCCCAGCATGCCAGTTTAATCTACAATGAAGCTGAAATACTATAGAATTAAAATGACAACAGTGTATTATGAAAGGCCACACAAGTTGGGCAGTGGTGTAGCGCTGCTACACCCAGAAAGCAGACAGGACATGAAAAAAGAAATGCCACCTTGTATGGAGTGGGAGGGGGAATACTGTAATTGGCACCGCAGGTATAGAATTGTAGAACATCTTGACAGTCTTGCAAACTGAAAAGTCTCTGAGTACTCATCTTTTGCTTAATTTTTCTCTGTGGCTTTCTTTCCCTTCATGCGAGTGTAATTTTTTTTTTTTTTTTCTTCTTCTTCTTCACAATGGATACCTGGTATTTGAATCACGTGCGGCCTTTAAAATCAGGGCCATGGAAGCCTGGCGCCTGAGGAAGGAGTTCTATTTGGGGAAGGAACCAGGAGATGTTTTTACTGAGATAGAGTGGGAAAAGAGCAGGAGGGGCTAGGGTGTGCTGTGGAGGACGCGCTCCTGGAGGTTGAGTTATCTGAGAAGCACTTGAGAAAAGACCTGTGAGAGGAGGCCAGAGAATGAGCGGAACTTCACCGTGACTACATGGAAGTCAGTGCTAAGGAGGGCACAGGGCGGTAGGGGAAGCTCGCAAGGCTTGAGTGCTCACTGACAAGAAACCAGTGGTCTTTATCTAGTGTCTGTTTTGAGTAACTAGCTAAGATGCGAGTGGATTTAATGGGGCTCTTGTAGTCAAGATTGCACATAAGGGACGGGATGGCCCCCCTGGGCAGGGTTGATGTGGACAACCACAGGGACTTGCTATTCAGCAGAAGGCTCATGGGTGGCTTGGCAAAGCAGGTGTGCCACCCTTCCCTCTAGGAAGCAAGCTGGTGCGGGAAACCTGCAAGGCCAGGTGGGAGACTGGGCGTGGTGGTACATGTTTGTAATCCCAGTGCTTGGGAGGCTGAAAACAGGAGGATCATTATGAGTCTGATCTGTGTATTGGGACCCTGTAGATCCTGTACTAAATACATAAAGAAATCCCCATCTATTAAAGTTCTCCAAATATAGTCTATCATACCTAGAGGTGAAAATACAACAACAAAACAAAATGAAAAACTAAAACAACTGATAACGTCTTTTCTAAAGTGACACAAAGATCCTTAAAATGTAGATCAGGCCTTTAAAGATTAGTTTGTAGGAGAGAGGTATCTGATCTTGATAGGAGTGTTACCATGGAGGAGCAATTTTCATTTTAATTTTTGCTTGCAAAACCTTTTGAGTTGTAAGAAAAAGGCTACAAATGTTGAATTGCATTTTATGAGGGATTATGATGTTTTAGTTGCCTAGGGTTTGTGACACCAAATTACTAAAATACTGGTGGATTATAACCCAAGCCTATTCTTTCACCCTTCTGGAAGCCGGGAGGAGGAAATCAGGAAGTCAGTAGGGGGCTGGGGTACAGCCCAGTGGCAGAGCCCTGGCCCAGCATGTACACGTCTGCCAGTTCAGGCCACTGTTCCCCCGGAGGCCTGGGGGGAGCCATTCCATGCATCCCACATCCTTCCTGAGCCAGCATAGCCCTAGGGGTTGGGTTGCTTGGGCTTCCCTTCTGGGTCTCTGCGTCCTCTCCCCTTCCTATGTAGAGGTAAGGGGCACCCCTAATCCAGGGTGATCTCAAAAATCTTCAACTTAAATGTATCCTCATAGGCTTCATTTCCTATTCTGAGGGTCCTGGCTGGATTTGAATTTTTTGGGGGGTAAACCATGCAGCCCATTAAAGGGGTGATGGGAAGGCGAGGAACACTGTGCCCTAAGGGAATAAAATAAAGGCAGACTATAAGAAGCAGTTGTTTGGGAACAGTGACTGGTGGCACTTTTCAGGACATAGCAGGAGGACAGGAGTTTACAGGCACGAGGAGTTGAGGTTGTATTTGGTAGAAAATACCAAGCTTCCTTCCCTCTCTTCTATATTTACTTATAACTCAGTCACATGGTTCACACTGTGCATCTGTCCCAAGGCCCACCCCATCTCTCTGGCCTTGGGTGGGGCTTGGTCTTAGTTTTCTTAGAATTCTCAGTGAGTTCTTTCACTTGGGCCGAGCGAGAGGTTCAGGACCCCCCACCCCCACTCTACCTCCCTCCTCTCTGCAGTGGCTGGACCAGCTCCTTTCTTACTCCAAAAGGCTCCCAGAAAGTGGTTCCTTGCTGCTGTCTCCTTAGCTCACCCCTGACAAACTCCTCAACCACTGAGTCCTTGCCTTCTTCCTTTTCTTTGCCTAAGTTGCTTAGGCAAAGCTCACTAGATTTTGAATTGTACCATCGCATGGAAAACTTTAGCCTTAGCCTTTCTAGATGCTTCCTTCATTTGTCTTTGACTCTTCCTTTCATTTTTGCGACAGTTTTTGTGCCTTGGGAGCACCGTGTTTTTCATTTTCCTGTGAGACTTCATTCTGTTTGTCAGATCTGGCCTTCCCAGGGCGTTTGTTCTGTTTTCCTTTATCCAGTGCTTTCTGTGAAATATCACTGTCTGTTCTCGTCTACCTTTAATGGTGTCATGGTTTTGGTATGTCTACAAGAAAGGCAGCTTTTGTTGTGCTTTAGGATAATTCTCAGCATTGTGTTTCCTATGACAATTACGGAGCTCAGTAGTTGTTCAGAGCCAGTCATCAGTACATTTATCTCTGCTTTCTGTGTGTGGGTAACTTGTGGTGCAGTAAGTAGGGTGGAAACTAGAATTATTATTATTTTTTTTTATTGTGACTTGCATAGATCATAGGTTTACATAAATAAACAAGTTGTAAGCCTTTTGGCTTAATATGCCAAGGACTATCTAGGAAGCTAATGGGAGGTGTTATCTAAACTAGGATTGTGAAGATAACCCCAGCCTCACTGTCCTATTATTTTAATCAAGCACTAATTCTGTCTTCGTGATTTGCTATTTCTCAAAATCTATCTTGTCTGTCCTACCAACCGTTCCTCAGTGTGAGCTGTTATGATCTCTTGTTTGGCCTATTCCTTTACGACACTTGAGCTTGTGATCAGACATTACCTCCTAGGCAAGGATTTCCCTATCCTCCTGCTTACAATTCCCTTCTGTATGCTTTCTGGCTCCTTGTACTGCTTATGTTCTCCAGGGATGCTTGTTATCTCAAGTACTGTTTCGTTTCTGTGGTCTGTATACCCATCACCACCCACTTCAAGAGGGCAAGGATTTTTGTCTACTCTTGTTCTAGTAGGAAATAAATGCTGCATGCATATTAGGGTACCAAGAAGTATTTTTAAGGAGGAGTACAGTAGTCCTCTTCCCCAATCTGAGGTTTTACTTTCCATGGCCTTGGTTACCTATGAAACTATTGAATAGAAAGTTCCAGAAGAAAGCAATTCGTAAGGATGTTTTGTACCATTTTGAGTAGTGTGAAATCTTACACCAACCTGCTCCTTCTCACCATTTATGGCCATCGGGCCACAAATCATTCTTTTGTTCAATGTGTCCATGCAGTAAATACAATCTACCAGTATCTCTTAGTCACCATTTCAGTTATTGTATCTATTGTTGTGGTTTCACAGAGCTTGCAGGATTCAGGGCTTTGGAGTTTAGGTATCAGCTGGGAGTCTTGGAGTGCACCACAGATGATAAGGGCCTGGAGAACTACTATAGTTCTAAAAACATACACAGGCTGTGAGGATAGGCAAGGACTCCAGGGACTCATAATAATGAGCAGGTGATGCCATTCTTAGACTCCCCCCACATGGTGAAATAAAGCAGCAAGGCCTTGAGTCTGAGTTTAAGGAGACTTCATGGAGGAGGCTATCAACTAGGGTAACCTCTGTGGTGTTTGCCTCAGCTTGACAGGTTTCTCAGTACTTTGGGAGGGAGGTGGGAACTGAGGCTCCCCAGCTATCTTGTCTACCCGTGCTACAGCCCAAAGCTACCAGGAAGGGAGAGGGGAAGATGTGATGTCATCCTCAGAGTGGGGCTTCTCCAGGACAGAGTGCAGGGGAGGGGAGGGGATGGAGACCGGATCAGATGGAGAAAGGGAAGCTACTCTGGCTATCCATTTTGTTTATTACCTGTATCTTGAAGAGTGCCAGGCACATAAACAGCCAGTATTTGTTGAATGAAAAGCACTTGTGGCTGATTTACAGGCCTCTTGAACTTCTGTGTAGCCTGTTGGGATATGCTACTTTATACTAGCTTTATTTTATTTATTTATTTATTTATTTATTTATTTTTTTTTGTGGTACCAGCGATTGAACTCAGGACCTTGCACTAGCCAGGCACGCACTGAGTGGAATAAGTATTCCACTGAGCTATCTCCCCAGCCCCCTGTGTAGCCTGCTGTATTGTAGCTCGGCTGCTACACTCCTCTTGAATGTCAGTTCCTGTTTGCCTTCAGAAGTAGTATTGCCTCCTTTCTCTCCCCATTTACAAAACTCGTTCTCACATTTCATCATCTTTCACCACCCTACGATAGAAAGGATTACAAAAGTAGTTCTAGGCATACTATCTTTTCCTTGCTATCCCAGCTACTGGAAATTAGTTCCATTTGTGCTCATGTGTTTATATTCATTAAAACTAATGAAGGTTCATTATAATTTTTTTTTTCCTTTTAGGCATCACTGAATTTTATATGCTGAGACATTGACTAAGCCCCTCCCCTATTATATTAAGCTCCTTCTGTGTTCTTTAAACTTTGTATTGTTCTAGGATTTGCAGTGTAGACCCTGGCCTTCACCTCCACTGGGAGGGTCATTCAGACCACTGATACTCAGTCCCATTTGCTATGGCTCCAGGGCAGAAGACGCTGCACTGCGTAGGAGAAGGTAGCCACCACCATGAGTACCCGAAGTCATCCTAGGTTCAGAAAATGCCTTTCATTTCTTGCAGTGGTGCCTGACGGCCTCTCCAGGAGAATCACAGATTATGGCCATGTTACTGGAGGCCTTGCACATGTGCTCATGATGGCACTACCGATAGTGGTCAAACAAGCTGTCTGTGACCTAGGAGGGGGGCAAACGCTTAAGAAATGAGAGCGACATCAAGTGAAGGTCTTGAAATAAGCTGTGAAAGGTCAGCGGCATCCAGGTCCTGGGACTCCTCCAAGGGGAGGTGGGGGGAGTGCAGGACCCCTTGGGCAGCAGCGTTCCACGCTGACCCACCAGGCACCAAAGAGCAGGACAGGGGCGCTTCAGCCAGCAGATGCAGGCAGAGTGCAGAGCAGTTCACATTTTCCTCACAGTGCTGGTGCTGTCACAGGGCCAGGTGTCTTCAGCCTTCAAGACTTTCCAATGTCATTGCTCACCTATTGCATGGTTTTTAATCTCAACCAAGGGCAGACTCCAGGAACACTTATGGAGCGGTCAGATTATTATTATTATTATTATTATTTTTGAAATCTTATATTGACCTGAAGATACAAGCAGATTGATCTATTCCAGTGCAGGATATATAAGCATATGTGTACGTCTTGTGTGACTGGATGGGCCTACTGCAGTCTCATGTTGGAAAGGTGTGTCCTTTCCTCGTGGTGCTCCAGTGAGGGCTATGGAGGGACGAGCAGGCACTGCTCACATTTCTGTGTGGACTTAGGATCTTTTGACAGCCACCGTGAGAAGTTCTTATCACTGTTGTGTGAGATCACTGATACTCAGCTCTCATTAAAAATGAGTGCTGATTCTTAATGCAGTTACCACGTTAAAGTCACGATTTCCTAAAGGACAGTACAGTGAAGCATGACAGGACAGTAGAGATGAGGTCGCTAGTAGCCTCCCTCCCACACCTGCCTGTAATCCGTTCCTGCCCGTGGTGTAAGGCGCATTTTAGAAGCGGTCATGGGGCCCTCTGAGCTGATCTTAGCAGACAGCAAGATGTGAGACCGGGCGGGGAAAGCCCGTAATCCCTGTACCATTTCATTCACCTGTGAAGTTACATTTTACTGAGAAAACCTGGACGTTTTGTCAAATGAAAGAAATCTGAGCCAGATTTGAGGGCTCAGAGGGGTCAACCTTCTGCTGTGTGTGGAGGGTGTTGTTTCCTTTACAGCAGGGCTGTAAATTATTTTGCAGCACTAATGAATTTCTCATTAGGAGAAGTGCTTGGGAGGTACAGGCCGCTTGATTCTTTTCCTCGGCTCCAGGGCACTGAGGGAATCACTTTTTCCCAGCTCTTGTCTTCAGAGAAGAAACCATTTCCTGGAAGAGTTGGTCAAGGCTAGTTGTCATCAGATTTTTTCATGGTAGGCAAAATCCAACGATCATCCTTCTTTCTATTTCATCTTCCTAAAGGCTCTCTCAGACTTCTGAGCAAAGGATTTTTATATTTGCATTAAAAATATTGCATCTTAAATAATTTAGAAAATCAAGGAATATTTCAACTCTTATGATTTACAACTTTTACTACTTTTTCGTGTATATTTTATCTGAGGTTGTACAATTTCGTGGTAGGAGATTTTTTCTTAAAAATGATCCACATGATCACCCTGAGCTTAGTTGAATTAGAGTGATGACCAGAAAATCTGGTGAGTTTGGCTTCAAAATATGGCCTGGAAAGAGTTTCTCACTGAGGACTTAGAAATGTGAAAGGTAATGTAGAAATATGTGGAAAAAAAAAAAAAAAAAAAAACTATTTTAAAGCAAGGATAGTCAGTGATTATGTGAGACTTAGCAGAGCAGGGTATATTCTAAGTATTCATCTGCCTAAGCTGTTGAGGAACAGATGTACATGAAACAGATACCCGGTGTTCTGTTGTGTATGGAGCCAAAGTGAGACATCTGTTGGTGGACCCTGTGGTCAGAAATAATGGAAGCCGGGTTAACCCCCAAAATAACCTATTACTCATGTGAATTATTAAAGGGCTAATTACTCTCTGAGCCATGATGCTTTGATTCAGCAGCCTACACTAGTGAATATAAAAATGACTCTTTTAAAAAAGTGCATGGTCCAGGGCTATTAGGCTAGAAGGAATTTTTTTTTTTTTTTTGTCTTTTTGAGACAGGGTCTCGCTATGCAGTTGAGGCTGGTCCTGAGCTCACTTTTGTAGCCCAGGCTGGTCTCGAACTCGCACCAATCCTCCTGCCTCAGCCTCCCGAGTGCTGGGATTACAGGTGTGAGCCACCACGTCCGGCTAGGAATTTTTTTTTTAAAGATGGTGCTGAGGATTCAAGTTTGTCTATAGTACCTGCAAGTGCTGTCTGTTTGTACAGCTTTTTTATCATTTTGCCATAGAAATCTTCTCAAATATTTTAGTGCTTTATAAGGCAAATGGGTCCTCACAGCAAAGCAAATGCAGAGTGACCCCTTGATTGCTAGGCAAACTCTGTGAGTACGGGGTGCTCGATGCCTGACCGAGCCCTCATCACTGCCCCCAGCTCCCTGTGACTGTTGAGTATGAGAAATAAGGCTAGTGGGGCTCAAGATCTAGACTTTCAACTATGTTTAATGAATTCAGCAAGTGGCCACTGAATCAGGTAGTGTGCTTCTACCCTATGGAGAGGTGAAATCCTTTACTTCTGGACCGGGGAGTGTGGTTCCCTGGTTAGGGTACTTGCTAGTTGTGGGAAGCTCCTCCTGCAGAGATGCAAACAGAAGATGTGTGCTCCTTTCTTCCCAGGCTTAAGTTTTCCAATTGTACATATAAAGAAAGGTTATTTTAAAACAATTAATTGTATGTAGAACTAATATAGCTGAACAGTTCGTTTACAAGTAAATGAGTTCAGGAGTGGCAAATTCTTTTAAAATATGTAGATACAAAGCTTGTGTTATTTACATATTAGTCAGCTGGTTGTGAAGTTGAAGTCATTGTGTATACAAATCATTTGGTTGTTTGGTTGCTCATGGTGATTGGGATCTGTTGTTTGAACTGAAATCTGACAAATGCTTTATTACAAGAAAAACATGCATGAGATGGTCATCAGCCTGGCTGGTCTCCTCTGAGCCCAGAAGAGTCTGCAGACTCAGAAAGTTGGCTCTGAATATGTGACAATGACAGGTTAATTCTGAATATGGCATATGGCACCACGGGAAGGCAAGTACTTTCTCAAACATCTGTCTTTGTGTGCCCCTTTTTCTGCCCCCCCTCATCTCCGGTGAGAACCGAGGGGCTTGAAGTGGTGTGAAGAGAAGTATCCCCCAGGAGAGTGGCACGCCATGGGACATGCAGATGATCAGGTGGGCTGGACTAGGGTCAGGATCCCCCTGGGACTGTCTGAAGCAGAGATCCTAAAGTCAGTAGTAGAAACAGAGCTTGGCAAAGCTAGAGGATAAGAGAGCCAAGGCAGTGGATACTGAGAGCAGAGCAAGCGGGTGTCCTGGAAGGTAGCCATTGCCCGGCATTCACGTGCCCTCTACAACTTGGGAAGTGGTTTGTGCCTTGTCAAAAAGGAGCGTGGATACACCTCACAGTGCCTGTGATGTCAGCTTCAAAATACACCTTAGAGCCTTATTGCATCTTACACTTCGCTTCTTTCTTAACTACATGATTAGATTATGTTTCATACACTAGCAAGTCTGCAAGGTTTTAATAATAGGCCCGAGACCTGCTATAGGACTAAATTCCTGCCCAAATTTTAGAAGTACTGGGCCACACATGGGGTGATCTATTCTGGGCAAGAGCTCTGTGTGTGTGTGTGTGTGTGTGTGTGTGTGTGTGTGTGCGTGCGTGTAGCAAGCAAAGCAAAAAGCCTCTTAGCTATGCCTCTTTAGATGCCCTCATGTTTTGTAAAATCAGCACATGCTAAAGAAAGCGAAGGAGAAATACGGAGATGGCGTGGCAGGAAATTCAACCTTTTGGCATGTGAAGCAGAAGTCAGCGATCCTTAGTGTGATAGCTGAATCCAGAAATACACAGGCAAATTAGCACATAGACTCACAAAAAGTGATAAAAATAAGATGGGAAGCTTTGTCCCCCGCCATCATTGGCATTGTGCTAGGGACTTATGGTAAGCCTAGGGATAAGTCTAAAATACTGCACCAGCTGGCACAGGGGATTCCTATGTGCATTCCAGGATTCTCATCGGAGAGGATGTTGTGGAAACTACCACTGCTGCTCCACAACAGTGCCGGTGCTTGACTGAAAATAGTGAACTCATATTTGTGTTTACTCTGCCAGGTCCTGTGCTGAGTATTTTATCTCCTTCCTCCTTCCCGACAAAGACTCGGTAGCCTAGAGAACGATTTTTATCACTAAAGCCCAGAGGTATTAAATAACTTGCCCAAGGTTGTGGTCCTGATGGTGTGACGGTTATTCAAAGCTGTCTCGGAGATCACGGGACCCATTAGGTTGTGTGGTTTTCTCAGGCGAGTGAGAACCGCCCCCTCCAATGGCTTCGGGAGTCTGTTGGGCACTCCAGGTAAAGACAGGGCGACAGCGTGGTCTCTAAATCAAAAGCAGAAACCTTGAAAACAATATCACCTGATTCATTACGGCCTGTGGCTCAGTTCCTCCCGCCACACAGAGATGCTTCCACTGCTCTGGCCACTCACACTTTTCTCACTAGATGAAGTGAATGAGGGAGATGATTGAGAGTTTCTGACAGATTTATTTTATGGGAGCCGTCAAACACGCCCCAGCGTTTGCTTTGCCTGTTTCCCTTCCATCTTTCTCCTCCTCTCCTTAGAAATATTGAAAGCCATTATTAAAGATTTGATTTCATCTAGGAGCATGTCAGCATGTCTAGGAGATAAGGATTAAAAAATGTAATCACAATAGAGTTCTCCCAATTTAATAAAATCCTGTGTATCTTTAAATATTTGATTCACATTGAGATTTTTTTTTTTTCTGTTTCCCTTTATAAAGTTAACTTTGAAATCAGGACTCCATTGTGCTTGGTTGCTATGGCATTTAGATCTTCTAATCCACAGTTGCCCTTACCATCATGACTTTATTTTTGAACACACAGTTGTTTGGCTTGCATGTTTTCCATAAATGTTTATGGGGGAAGCTCTTGGATCCCATTGCACTTGAGAATCACCATGAGGAAGACATGAATCAGGGTGAGGATGCGGGGCCTTGGACCACAGTGCAGATCTGACAGTCTCGCTTACCTCTTGGAGTTTAGATATCTTTGTCTTGATCAGAAAGGGCCAAGGGCTGGTGAGATAGCTCAATGGATTAAAGCATCTGAAAGCAGGTGCAAGGGCTGGGGGTTTGATCCCCCAGTCTGCCCTGCCATTCCTGCCTCAGTGTTGCAGAGACAGCAATTAAGACTGAATGTGGTGGCACGTGCCTGTAATCCCAGCTCTTGGGAGGCTGTAAACAGGTGGATTACTGTGAGTCCGATCTAGTTCTGAGACCCTGAACACCTGTAGACCCTTCCCTAAAAGAAAGAAAAGGCCAAACTTCAGCTGTGTTTGGTCAGTAGTTGCGTGTTCCTGGAAGGGGTGTTATCTGTGCTCTAACTGGGTTGGGTGGTGGGAGGTACAAGGGTGGGACCTTGAGGGTTCCCAGGGCAGGAGGCTGTACTGTTCTTTGTAGCAGAATGGTGAGTTCTCCTCCAAAGCACTCAATCATGTAGGGAAAATATAAACAATGAAAAGCCAGGAGCTCATCCTATCATAAAGCTTTTGCACAGCAAAAGAAATTACCAATAGAGTGAAGAGATAACCCCTAGAGTTAACCAATCCCTCAGACTAAGGACTTTTTCTAGAATATGGAAAAAGAATTGGAAAAAATCAGGACTGGCCAGATAGCTCAGCAGATGAAAGTGCCTGCTTAGGCAGACGAAGGGGCCAGGGTTCATCCCTGGTGTGTTGTGCTAGCTCCGCCCCCAGAGCACACTGAGATGGTGATTGAGACTGGGTGTAGTTGTGTGCAACTGTAATCCCGGCACTTGGGAAACTGAAAATGGGAGGATCACTACGAGTCTGATCTGTATAGTGAGACCTTATAAACCCTATACCAAATACATAAAAAATAATAATTGGAAAATATCAGATCCTCCACCCCAAATTTAAAGACCCAATCTAAAAATGGGCATCTGAGAGGAACATGTGCTTCTCAGATGAAATATGAACAGCAAATACATTTATGAAAAAATTTTCAATATCAGTGGTCATTCAAGAGGTAGAAACTAAAGCAACGTGGAGATCCCAAGTCCCTCCAAAAAGAACAGCTGTTAGCAGCAAGACATCAGCCAATAACAAATGCTGGCAGGGCTGTGGAGAAAAAGGAGTGCAGGCAGGTACAGCCACTGTGGAAATCAGTGTGGCAGTTCCTCACAAAATTAAAGTTAGAGGTCCCACTGAACCCACCTAGTCTCCGTCTAAGTATCTTCCTGCAAGATTTAAGAACATCGTATCACAGCAATACATGTTCACCAATGTTTACAGCGACACAGTTTGTCAAATCCAAATCTTGGAAATAATCAGAATGCCCATCAACTGAAGAACAGATAAGTAAGGTGTGTGTGTGTGTGTGTGTGTGTGTGTTTCAATACAATGGAGTACTATTCAGCCATAGAGAATATTGAGATGTTGCTTGATAAATGGGTGCAATGGGAGCCCATACTCTTCAGTGAGATACATCAGGCTCACTTGTGTAAATATCATATTGTTTCCCTGGAGTGAGAAGCTGATAGTTAACAAGGCACAAAATGTACAATAGATATAGGAGAATAAGAAGAAATTTTCCAAAGGGAAAGGGAATCTAAGAAGGGATAAAGGGGAAAGAAAGGAAGGGAAAAAGAAAAACAAAAAAAGGATAACATGGAAACAAGGCTTTGAAAATAGGGGAACACAGGTTGACAAAGGAGAGAAATGGGACAAAACCAGGAATAAAAATATATCGTGTACAGGTGCAGATTCCCTGTGATGAATTTGATCATTGTGTATGCCCAAAATGTACCAATTCACTTACAGTTTGAAAAAACGTTATACACAGAGGCACATACAAGAATGGCAGGACTGCAGCAGCCATGGTGATCCATGAGGAACAGCGTTGTTATGAATTCAGGGACTTAAGTCAATACACTGTCTCTGGTCACAGCAGCAAGTAGTGGTACTGCTTTTCACCTTTGTCCACGTGGAAAGTCAGTAGCATGGCCGCCCCTTGGACTTAGCTGCTGGGTCCTTGTGCCCATCCCTCCACGCCCCTGCCCCAGTTGGTTCTCAGAAAGCAACCGCTTGCTTGTTTTCTGGGATGGTGAAATGTCCAGGCTCGCAGGGAAAGCTTCAAGCCTTGCTCATGGGGTCGACCCTATTACTATTTCTTTTTCACCTAGGGGCATTGGGAAAGCCTTGTTTGAGTGTGCTTGCCTGAGGCCAAGATTTCTGCTCCTGGCCCTTGATGCCTCGGTTTTTCAGAGAGCAAAGGCTGAAAGTGTGTTTGTTTGTTTGTGTGGTGTGGCTCTATCCTGATTTTTTTTTTTTTTTTTTAAGGAACCAGGGACTGAACTTGGAACCTTGAGCTTGCCAGGCAGGTGCTTATGCCACTGAGCTGTCTCGGCAGCCCATGTGGTTATGTTTTGCTTTAGAGAAAAGATACATTACGGATTGGGCAGACACTGAATTGAATTCAGAACTAAAGCACTCTTTTCTTTTAAGATTTTTAATCTTAAAATCCCAATTCCTAAATACAACAGGAGAATTAGTAGTTTTCTTTATCCTGCATTGCATATGTAGCTATGGAATAGAATTATAATGATAAATCTGCCATTGGCAGTACAATTACTGAAAATCATTCAAGATCATTCTGTAACTTTTTGTTATCCATGGAGTATATGCTACCAGGAAGATAGTGTCAAGAGGGAATAATTTTCTTTTCTTTTCTTTTTTTGTGTATTTTAGGGAAGGGTCTACAGGGTGCTCAGGGTTTCACTTCCAGATAACCCTCATAGTGATCTGATTGTTTATAGCCTCCTAAGAGCTGGGATTAGTGGAGCGCGCCACCAGGCCCAGTCTTAATTGCCGACTCAGCACATCCTGTGGGCAGGCCCAGGGATTGAATCCCCAGCCCTTGAGTCTGCTTGCAGGTTCTATAATCCACTGAGCTATTTGGCTGGCTCACGAGACAGAATAATTCTTACCGGAAGCTAAATATCTTCAACTTGATGCACCAAATTGTTTGTTTGTTTGTTTCTTTCTCTCTTTCTTTCAAGTTTAGGCATTTCTTTCTTAAAATCCAATTTTTCTGTATAATTATGTAAAATACTTCCATGAGTCAAGCTTAAACCTAAACTTCTGGCTAAATGTAAATAGCATTCCGAGCAGTATAACTTTTGCCTGTGTCCCTTTGGCCTTTTTCTTTCTTTCCTATAATAGGCAAGGTCATTTGCTTTTGCAAGGGTTTGATTTCTTAATTTTAAAAATATAAGCATTTATTTAAAAAGTATGTTTCTTTTCATTACCCCGCCCTCTTAAATATATGCCAGCATACATCATCTTCCTATCTTGATGTCTTTTCCAATTAATACACCTGGCAGGTGACCCTGTGGTACTATAGCGACTGTTCTGGTTCCCTCTTGTGTCTGCATGGTAATCCCATGTGCAGTCACTGGAGCAGCCCCTTGTTGAAGAGTGTGGGTTGTTCTCATCATTTCTGGTGTTGCAGACAGTGGTACCAGTGACCGGATGGCCCATGTCTCCTTCTTCTTTTCCCTGAGGGTGATTATTGAGGTAGCTTCCTAGGGAAGGAATTGCTGCATCAAAGAATAAATGTCTATAGAGTTCTGCTCAGTAGGATAATTCCCTCGAAAGGATTGTGCTAGTTGTTTTACTATGAACATTGCATAAGGAAATCTGTGTCTTGAAAGTTTCTTCAAAATAGTATAACTTTTTAAGATCAGAGGAAAGTAGAATTGTAGCTTCATATTAAACTATTTATTTATTTATTTATTTATTTATTTATTTATTTATTTATTGGCACTGGGGCTCAAACTCAGGACCTTGTGCTTGCCAGGCAGGCACTTATGTCACTGAGCTATCTCCCTGGCCCAGTTTGTGTTTCTCTTATATTGTTTTTTTTTAGTTTCCCTTTCCTAACATTTAGCCCATTGGTGTTATGTGCTGGGGTCTGATAACTGAGAGGGTAGATTTGAATGTGAGCCTTGGGTTGGAGTTAGCAATGTCATACAAGGGCTGAGGAAACTGTTCTGAGAGAAATACTTTGAAAATAGGCAAGCAAAACCCAACAACAATGAACAACTCAGGTGAGCAAGTTTTGCCTTATTTGGATCACTTGTGGGCTGTGGCTTGTCATGAATCAGCAGTTTGTGCAGGGCCTTAGGTAGCATGCTAGGAAGTTGTCTCAACTTGGGTGTTGAATAAAAAGGGGGAAAAAGACGGAGTGTTAATAAAAGCTAAGTGGTTTTACAAAAAAAATACTGTGAGTGACTTGGGGTTTTAGAAAGTTTTGGAGTGGTGGCAGAAAAGATTATCAGTGGACTTCACAGTGAGGAGCCCAAAGCCAGCCACACCCCAGATGATCATGAGGCTGGGAGAGCAGAGGGCCAAGGCTGGCTGCTCAGGGATATCATTCAATAGAATTTGAAGAGTGTGACCTTTGAAGAAAAGAGGGGAAGCAGTGATGGCCTGAGATTTTTAGTCAGGGGCATAGGATGGATACTAAACCCTGTCAAAATTCTCAGTAAGTCTAGTATGAAGCATCTTACTTGAGTGCATCTCACAAGCCCTACCTACCATCATTGTGCCAAGGGCCATCAAAATGTCCAGCAGGAGGGCCATACCTTGAGAAACGCCTAATCTCAACGGTTCCCAGAGGACTGTGAGTTGAGCCCCAACAGGACTAAGAGGTGTGTCTCTGGGAGCCTCAGGCTTCCCTCCGGTGAGAGCTACCCCTTAGTTAGACTCTAAGCCGCTTAACAATAAGCACAGTTTAAGGTTTTCTAATTTCAGGAAATATTACTCATTAAATGTTTGCAACTAGTTAAGATTGCTGTACCTTCTTAGTATTTAGGTGCTAACAAAAGGTAAAAAGTCTGAAACAGTAACTTGTAAATATGCCAATCGTTATCTGTAGAAATTAGCTTTCGCCATGTTAGCCTTAGAGGAGTTTATTTACTTAAATGTCAGTGTTTATGTTTTTGGTTGTTTAATACAAATAATTAACATTTACCCAAAATTAAATTTCCAAGTTTACTTAATGCTGTGAGCACATAATTCAAAGCACTTTTTTGTGTCCATCTGTTTAAGAGGAATAAGGCCAATACTACTGAATAGCTATGAGGGTGCATGGGCTTTCTCATATTTTAGATATATTTTCATGTTTTGCAAATATAAAGGGGTGATAGTATATGTTTATTATAGTTTTCATAATAAAGGTAAAACTTTTGCTACTGTTAAATCTTGGCAGATGTATTACATTTTAAAAGTCATAATACATTCATATTTAGATATCTAAATATTTATAGTAAGCTTTCTTTTTTTTAAGAGTAGAAGCATTTGTTTCTATAAAAGTCAGTTTCATGGCCAGCAATATGCCTAGCAAACTAAATGCCTGCTTAGGCAAGCGCAAGGACTGGGGTTCAATCCCCAACACCACATGCTGCACCAGTCCAGCCCCAGGGTGTGCTGAATCAGCCATGGAGATAGGACATGGTGGTGCACACCTGTCATCCCAGCACTGGGGTGGTTGAGACAGGAGGATCAGTACGAGTCTGAGCTGTGTAGCAAGACCCTGTACCGAATACATAAAAAAAGGTCTGTTTTCGTCGTTTGAATATTTTACATTAGGACAAAACTTGCTGTTAC
The DNA here is from genome assembly GCA_004027025.1 of Myocastor coypus. Lineage (NCBI taxonomy): Eukaryota > Metazoa > Chordata > Mammalia > Rodentia > Myocastoridae > Myocastor > Myocastor coypus. Next base: position 16,237 of record PVJA010002350.1, read on the forward strand.
TGGAAACATCTAGGAAATAAGCAAGTATCTTATGGATGAGCTTCATTTTTTTCTGGTAACTTCTCGGTATATTCTTGGTGTATATTCTTAGGTGCCTGCCCATTCTTGCATCCAGTTCTTCTTCATAGAAAATGTGAACACTGAACTCCTAAATTTATAACGTCAGTCCTGACAGTCAGTAGGGAAAGCTGTGGAATGCCTTCTGGCTTTGACTTTTGCATGACCTGCAGTCAATAACATTTAATTAACATCCATTGGCTCCTTCGTTTGGTGATGTGACTAGTTCCAAGGAAGTATTGTAGAAGATCTCATCATCCTGAGATGAAAGATGATAGGGTATTTGCTATGTGATGTGCTGTTTTGCATTAGAATAATGATTTCGCCATTTCCTGCAGCTTAATTAGTAAACAGTGATGCTATGGTGAAGAATTTTGTTTGTATCCTAAACTACAACTTCGATATATTCGCTTGGTTAGTGTTGGTCTTTTATAATAGACTCAATAAGATCAGTTAAATGCAAACACTGAACGTACAAACTCCTATGTTCAGCATGCTACCAAATAATATTTTGCTCTGGACATAGCCTTCTAATTTTATTTTTTCACCTTCGTGAAAGCAGTGGTCATTACAGCCTCTAGCGATGCTCTTTTGTCTGCTCATACTGTTGCAACATAATGTGTTGTGCATTTGAGACGGGTATTACCATATTGCCATAAGGCGCTGCTATTATTTTAGACACCAACTGATTCCATGATAGTGTCAGATTTCTTTAACATATGCTTATGTTTTTGTACAAATGACCCCAAGAAACATCTGCTAGCTTTGTGCTGGTATCTACCGTTTCTTTTTTAGAATTTGACTTGTCATTTTTAAAAATGTGAATCTACAATATTTCACTAGGTTAGGTTCCTTTTCTGAATGTCATGCTGTTGATGTTAATTAACCATATTGAGTCAATGGTTTTGCAGCATAATTCAAAAAGAAACTACAAGTTATATTAAAAATACTTTTTTCATGACTTAACCTCTTTGATACAATAGTAATGTTCTCATTTAATGGTTCCTTTAAGATCTAAAATTTTTAGCTTATGATTTTGCTTCCTATTAGATCTGAAAATTATTTATTGAACTTATTGAAAATGTGTAGTAGTTGTGTTATTTCTCTGGTAGGTTCATAATCTTTTGTTAGTGTTTTTGGTGGGTGCGTAAGGGTAAGCCAAGAAGTTTCTGTAATGTTATGAAATCTTTGCTCTCGGAGGTAGAGAAACGTGTAGGCTAAAAAGCAAATGATCCTATTAGAGTTGGGGTTCTTTCTTATACCCATTTTGCCATCCTTTTGATCAAGAGCAGCAATCATCAGGGATTTCGTTGTCCACTACTTCCTCTTCTTCTTCCCTCTGGATTCCCCTTACATGTTGTCAATCTAAATGTTTATTCTAAGAAAGTATTATAGCTGGGCTGGTGAGCCCCCTCTGCTTTCTGGGCAGCTGGGACAGAAAGATCCTAAGTTTGCACCTAGTCTGGGCAACATATTTAAACCTGGTGTTAAAATAAAAATTAAGGCCTGGCAGGATGGCTCAGTGGTCTAAAGCGCCTGCTTAGGAAAGCTTAGGCGGCTACAGGGACCGCGGTTCAATCCCAGGCACCACATGCTGCGCCAGCCCTGCACTCAGGGCGGGCTGAGCCAGCCATAAAAACTAAATAAATAAACAAACAAAAGTTCTGAAACAAGAAAAAACAATAAATTCTTAAAAAAAAGTTAAAAGGGGATGGAGATATGGTTCAGTGGAAAGGTCCTGATCCAGCCATCAATACTGAAGGAAAAAAAAAAAAAAAGCATTTTTTTTTTAAAAATTCATGATATTTAGACAAATCTGGAATGTCAATTAAATGAAAACCAAAAGCATATTATGGGTTTTGTCTGTGTTTTCTAGTGCAAAATAAATAGTCCTTCTGTCTTCCTTTATTTTATTAGAAGACATTCTCAGTGAAACTTTTATTACCTCATATTTAATACTAATCTTAAATTCAATAAAATGATTGCATGAAAGTGGTATAGCTGTTAACTGTAGTATATTTTTAATGTTGTTAAGCTAAGTAGAACAGAGGATTTCTGTTTTCTACTCCTGTCTTCCTGTGCCCATCCTTGGCTTCCAAACATGTCATTTATATCTCTGTGCTCATTCAAGTCACCCTGGCCGCTCTCATCCCCTCCTGTCCCTGGGGTGGCTTATGTCATTAGGACTACCTTCTGTCCCCTGCTTGCTATCCCCTGGCTGAAACTGAGCCATGAGTTTTGCCAGTCACCTTAGACACTGGGCCTCTGGTGGCTCAGCTCTGGCTTCTGCAGTGTGTGTCTTTGGCTCAGAAACACTACCCTGGATGGTGATGGCATTAGTGAAAGCCTTAGTTGACAACACCCAGGCGAGGCAGTGCCAGGTGCCTAAGTAGCTTCCTAGTCAGGCTTGAAACAGGAGAACCAGGGGCTTCTTTGTCCAGAGAGAAAGACATTTGCCTCAGCCCTCTGGGCCCAACATTGAACCATTTAAGTGGACTGGTGTGTCAGATCCAAAGGGAGCTGTAATTCTCCCAAATTGAGGTTTGGTTTCCCTCTATACAACTGGAGTAGGGCCAAACTGAGGGAGCTAAGTATCCTTCCCCACCCAAGGCAGGGGAGGTGGGGAGGACATTCATGGAAAGGGCTTTCCTGTCCTGGCTATGTCTGGAGAAATATGTGAACATAAAAGGCTGTCCAACAGTTTGCATACACTTCCGACTCCCCTTCATAATTCTTGCCATCAGGTTTTAGTGCAGCGGTTCTCAACCTGTGGGTTTCAACCCCAGCGGGGGTTGAATGACCAAAACACAGGAGTCACCTAAGCCATCAGAAAATTTTATCTATTTGGAATTACTGTTTTGAAGTAGCCACCAAAATTATTTTTTGGTTTGGGGTCACTGCAATACGAGGAACTGTATTGCGGGGTCATGGCATTAGAAAGGTTGAGAACCACTGTCTTAGTGGATTGCATAGGCTCTAACAAGAGTGGGGCATTCCCCTTAACTTGGTGTAGCGCCTTGTACGACACCCTGCATGGTGGGCCCATAAGTGTCTACGGATGCTCTTTCTAAAAAGTCAATTATATCAGGGGAAATTGAATAACAGCAAAAGTAATTTGTTTAAGCATGCTTTAGGACATCTTGCATGCATGTTTGCTAGAGAAACATTAGGTTGCTTTTCCTTAAAGGACAAGGCTTTGCTTTGTTTTTAATAAGACACACTCTTTGTAATTAAAACAAAATCCCAGTGTTAGGTGATTACTGTTTTAAATAATTGGATTTCTGTCCTTTGTTTCTCTGATCCCTGTATATGAGAATAAATCTAGCAGTGATTTAGGATAATAAAAATTCCAAATTAAAAAGTTCTGTTAAGCACTGAATTTTAATAATGCCTCTTACAGTTTAAGGATGATGATATAGAAATGAAGTAAGATCAGGTCTTTATTTTGGATTTGGGAACATTAAAGACAAAAAAATTATATAAGAGGAGCATATCTGTGGGCATGCTTTTAAAATCATACCGTATTTAGTTTTGCAATAAATTATTCAAAATATAAAGCTCATTAGTCAAATAGCTTTACTTGCTCCTATCCTCAAGGATCTAAATTTAATGCTGTGTTTGTCATTTCAGGTAAGCGGGTTTGCTAAAAGGTAGTTTAGTGTCTGAAGGTGGTTAAATTTAAGAGTCGTTAGGGTTGAAAGGGTAGAGGGAAAAGCAAGATGTAAGCGCCCAGCATTGTTACTTCTAAGAAAAACTTGTAGCATAACTTTCAGACCCCTTTTCTTCTTTTTTTCTTTCCATACTTCAGAGCCTTTTATGAGGCTCCTAGATCAATATGCAATCCCATCAATTTGGGTGGTAGGGAAGGGAGGGCCTGCTTTGCTTGAAGCTAAGCCTTCCTCTGTCATAGGTCTTAAAACCTTCAGCCCCTTTAATCAGATTTTGAGCTTCTGGGAAGAGGCTGTGTCAGGAGTTGCATTAGCCGGGTGTACATGATGGGGTGACTGAAAGTCCGCTTCTGCTCAGTCACTTCTGGGCTTTGATGTCCTTCATCGGATCAACCCATTTCCCCACTTAGTCTTAACCTGGAACTTTGCTTTCTTAGCTATGTTGGATGCTCCTAGATTTGAAGCTTAAAAAGTCACTGGTGTGTGTGTGTGTGTGTGTGTGTGTGTGTGTGTGTCTGGCTCAGGATGTGGTGCCAGGGATCGAACTGCAGTCCCTGTGCACTTGCTGAAGTTTGCCCGAGCAGGCGCTTTAGACCACTGAGCTATCTCGCTGGCCCCTGGTTTTGGTTCTAACACAAGTGTTTTGAAGACCCGGTAGAAATACAAGAAAAAAATGGCAAGACTTTTTGCAAGGTGTATGCTGTAATGGAAGAATGTGAGCAGTACTGCAAAGGATACTTTCTGATCTTAGACAATGCTCTCAACGTCTTTATCTCCACCCCTAGATCGTCTCACATCTCTTGCTGTTGTGACGAATTGCTGTCCAGTACAATGTGGTGGCTTTCCAATACAACTCCAGCAGTCAAATTACTCATAAATGAAGCAGTTATTCATTGTTCACATTTGGAAATGTTGCAACACAGACGTGAGTGGAAGGGCGGTGGTCAGTGTCTCTGCCATGTGTTCCTTGATGCGACGATTAGGCGGTAGATCACTCGGTGGAGAGAACGGAGGCATGCTAAAGAAGGAACTGACACCCAAGCAAGTTAAGCAAAGGTGGTGGGCGGGCCAGCGAGGACTGCTGTACGAGACCACATAGACTTGGTTGTGTCATTCTCTCATACTACGGAGGCTGGAAGTCCACGTAAGTGTGCTGTCTAAGTTGGTTTCCGTGGAGAACTCTTCCCAGCTTGCTGATTGTGCTCTCATGCGGCCTTGACTCTGTGTTTGCATGGACATCTAACTACCTCTGAGGACACCAGGCCTGTCAGATTAGGGTCCCACTATTACATCCCATGTGACATCTGTTACCACCTTAAAGGCCTTGCTTTCAAATACAGGTCATCCTCAGAGTTAACATCTCAGCATATAAATTTTGAGGAATATAGTTTAGTTCATTATAAGTACATTTACTACGGTATTTCTTTAGTTAAGTCTTTTCTAATCCTGAAAGTGGGTTTTGCTCCTCTCTGGATTTCTGTTAATAGTGAGATGCAGTTTTTAAAGACTTAATATAGTGGTCAGTGTATTAAAAATTATATAAACCACCAAGAAATAATTGTTAGGATAGTCAAGTGAGATAAAACATAGAAAAGTGATTTCAAAGGTTGTGTTATTTTTTTTCTTCTTCTGTATTTTAGGAAAGGGTCTACAGGATGTTCAGGGTCTCACTGCTAGATCATAGTGCTCCATCTGTTTACAGCCTCCCAAGAGCTGGGATTACAGGTGCACACTACCATAGCCAGTCTCAGTCAGTTGCTGTTTCAGTGTGCGCCGGGGGTGGGACCAGCAGGGCAGGCCCAGAGATTGAGCCTCTGGTCCCTGAGCCTGCTTGTAGGCATTTTAATCTGATGAGCTATTGCCCAGCCATTTTTTTTTTTTTTTTGTTGTTGTTGTTGTTTTCATTTTGTATAGATTTCCTCAACTCTGAAATCATACAGTCTGGAGAAGTAGCAGCAGTACCAGCTTATTTTATTTTTATCTTCTGAGACAGAGTTACATTATGTAGACCCGGCTGTCCTTGAACCCGAGGCAATCTTCCTGCCTCAACCTCCCAAGTACTGGGATTACAGGTATGCCCCACCATGCCCAGCTAGTACCTGCTTTCAAGTTAGTGAATTTATTCAATGCCAGGACCATTGTTCTAAGTTTGCTTATCTTTCTTATAAAGTTTTCAAAAAGTGCAATAAACTCATAGCTGTAATTCTTGTCTATTACTAGTACTGGGGGGCAGGTTTTCCTGATTCCCCTCTGCACTGATTATGTGTTTCATATTTCTGTACTAAAGGCAATGTTCCCTTATTTCCATACTTTTCTAGTGAACCTTGCCAACAAGCAGTATTTTGAGAGTCCTTAGGACTACCTGGCTCTTGAGGGTAACAGGAAGAGAAGGCCCTTTCCCTGATGCTGCTTTCCTCCCCTCAGGTCTGCACAGCTCTCTACAGTACAATGAGAAGGGCCTTCCCCATTTACAGCTAAAGCCCTGTGCTGCTATCTAAACCATGGCACCCTTAAGGGGTGAGATACAGAGAAGAGGCCACCAATATCTTCTCTTCTGTTCTTGATCATACGTGACTGCCTTTTGCTGTTAGGCAATCTACCTCTGAAAGACAGTTCACTAAAATACTTCCATAAAATCACAGGAAAGCTAATTTCCAGAATTATTGAGTCATGGTATTGAAAAACGATGCAATCTTGTCAAAACATCTAAATGCAGATTCAAATGAATTTGTTATAGTTGGAAATAGAATTAGCTTTTAGATTTGATAAACACTGATGTCTTAAATCATCTGAGTATTTGAGCTTTTACTACCTCAGCCATTCCCTCTAACGTAGACCTAGAAGCGTGGCCTTATCTTGGTTTTGTAAGGCCCTGAAAGTGGAAAGCAACAGATGTTATATCCAGCATAATTATTCGTATCCTGGAAACACATCTTTATAAAGTGGGATTGGTTCTTGGGAAAACAAAACTTTGGCAAACAAAAGGCACTGACTTGCTGACCTCAGCAGTAATTACTCAGTCTAGATTATAATAATCTTGTGTGCGTAGAATCTGTATGCATGTATTGGAAAAACAATATAATGCTAAGCTACATTAAAAAGAAAATGAGCTTGAAGAAACTTTAACTTATGGATCCTGTTAAAGAAGAAGAAAAAAGCTCTTCATTTCCATATTTGAAAGTTCTTTCAATGGCCTTCTAGAAGTTTTCGTGATGCCAAGTTCAATTATGTATTGATTCTGAGGCTTTTGACCATAGTATTTGTAGGTTTCCACCTATGTATTTTTAATGCCTGCCAAAAATGAAGATTTTGAAGGAGTGAACCGAGCTGTCTTCAAGCATTCCAGCAACTTTCTGAACCCTGAGATTCATGATTCTTTGTACCAGTGGCTGTCCTTCAGCCATGATTCTGTCCTCTTTGGTCTGTTCACAGTGTCTGTCCCAGCACCCACCCTGTTCTTCATTCTGATAGAGCAGCAAGGTGAATGGTGTGGGTTGGTGCCACAGAAGAACTGTGAAGTTGTCCATTGAGGACCACTATCTGAACCATTTACGTGTGTAGCTGCACAGAACCAAGAGCTAAGGCTCTTACGCAAGTGTCAGAAGTAGATGGTGTTGGCTTCTCATGTTTGAATCTGAAAGAATTGCATTTGTCAGTGGGTTGGGTCTACATATTCTCTTAGCATCATAATTACCTAAATGTAGAGTTGTACATACTTTTCACAAAATGATTTTGAGCACAGTGGAAGCCTGCAAGACAAACAAATTATACTCCGAGAATATTATGAAATAATATGCTTTGTGTCTTTGTCGTAGGTGATAGGTATGTCTGCTGTCATTGATGATAGTTATGGACGTGCCAGCACCTAGTTTCAACACGTTAGCAGCCCCGTCACTTCTATGCTTTGGTTATGGCACGGTTTCCATATCTCTTGGGAAGCTGACAGGGTGCTTGGGGATGTGGTATTAGCATTTCAACACTCTTCCCAGGTGTAGCCCATAGGAATGCTTTGACCTCAGTGTTACCATACAAAACCCAAGATCCGTGAAAAACTTCAGAGTGATTGGTGAATCCCAGTGGTTGTGAGCAAAATTCTGTTCCACACTCCGGGATCATTAGTGCTTATAAAAAAAACCAAGCCATTCCACTCTGGGTTGGTATTGGTTCAAAACTTCCCATGGTAGACATGGGCTATGAGCCCTTTTGAGATGAATACGAACAGAATTTTCTCAGTGTTAGGGGAAATATGTGCCTAAAGTGACAATAGATAGCAGTGGTACACAAATCAATTTCTGAAAATTTCATTTCACTCATAATTCAAATGTATCTCTCCATTGCATTTGTTTATATCTTTCAATTTCTTTTCCAAGTACAGTAGGCCCTCACTATTTCATAGTTGAACTTTTGCAGACTCACTGTTTGAAGGATTTTTTAAAAATGATTAACCTAAATTATTTATCATGGATTTTTTTTTTTGCTACATATGGAATTTTGCAGTACCATACAGTATATGTGTGTTGTTAAAATTTTGTAGGTTTACAAGTTTAGAAAATGGTTAATAATATTTGAAGTGTTTTTAAAAGTGGGAAAGGTTTATAAGAGTGTGGGGGGGATATATAAAGCCTTAAAATATATGAATATTTAAATAAGTATTACAACATTACTTGTCTGATTTTGACTTATTGCAGAGGGGTCTGGAACATAACCTCTTCGATAAGTGAGGAACCACTGTATCTTAAACTGCAAGGGAAAGATCATGTGTAATCATCCATAAACCTTTAATATTTAAGGTCAGAAAATAGCTGGAATACAGAAGAAAGTAAAATATTGAAACCATATATTGATGGCCAATTTCTGATCTCCACTATTTGGAAAGCAGTGATGTTTAGAATATTAGGGAGAAATACAAATTGTGGATGTGTTTCCTCAAACTGAAAAATCTCATTACTTGCATATCACCAGTCTCTGTGGAAAGGGAAAGGAAACTCCAGCCAGAGAGGACAAGGGGTGCCTGGTGCTGGCTGGAGATGTACAGGGAAAAGCCAGACCCTGGTGGCCCACTGGACATCAGAGTAGCCTTAGTGGAAGTGAGGCTGAGTGACTCATCTCTGTGTCCTTTCCTCTTTAATTTTTGTAAAATTCTCCACTGTTTCCTCCAGATCCACTCTCAGGTAATGCTTTTGTTTTAGACATGGTTCTACAAAAAAAGCATCAGAAAGCATCTCTAGCTCTTGTATGAAAGGTTTTCTATACTCTCCTGGGCTCGTGAGGAATTCTGGGTCTCAGTAGGATTATTAAAAGGACATGTCCGGGTGAGCAGGGAGAGATGGGAGAAGCCAGAGCTCCTTCACAGAGCATCCTGGGATGACCAGAACTACTGGTTTTCCTTACCATTAGGCACGTGACACCTAAGGCTATTGTCCCCAGACACCTTCTCCCCTGTTGCTGTTCCCATTCCCTCTGTGCCTTCCCCAACTCCTCCTGTTTCTTTCTCTGCACTACACTGACTTTTTTCTTGATTGCTTAGATGGCTGTTTGCTTGCTTCTATACAGTGAGACTTTTGTTTCTATTCCTTTTTGTTTCTTCTTTTTCTCTTCATTGTTTCTTTGAATGCTGTTCTTTACCATTCAGAGACTCATCGAGAGAAGTAATATTTGAGACATGGGAGGTTAACCACTAGTAAAATGAAGAATTATGATAATGTGTTGCTCTTCTGTTGAGAATTGTTGGAGATCAACTACTAAGACTTTGGGCAGTGTCACTTCCTATGGGACTGAGAGGCAAGGTATTTAACTCTAAGCTTTTCACACGCCATTCTAAGCTATAAAATAGGATATAGTACCAGTACCTATGTTGATGGTACAGTAAGCATTCATAATCATTCAAAACTTCTTAGCCCTTACATGGAACAGAAATTTATCTATTATTATTCTATAAACAATTACTGTAGCATTTTAGAACTGAGACCTTAGATTTTCTTTTTCTTTTTCTTTCTGTTTTTCTTTTTCTTATTTTGAGACAGGGTCTTGCTATGTAGTTCAGGCTGGCCTTGAACTTTTGTAGCCCAGGCTGGTCTAAAACTCATGCCGATCCTCCTGCCTCAGCCTCCCTAGAGCTGGGAGTACAGGCCTGTACCACACCCAGCAGCTTGAGTCCTTAGATTGAATTGTTATTTTTTTATTTGATGCACAACTTTTAACTCCTACACTAGTGTCTGCAAGTAGGGACTCCATAAGATGTGGTGCATGAATGACTCTATGTTATCCCTTTACTTCAGAAGCGAGCTGTCTACTTCACAAGTTGAGGCGTTTCCCTCATGGTTGGTGACTGTAGCAGATACAAGGCCTCCCAATTCCACACAGGTGTCCTATTGGGAAGTACTATGTCATTTTCTTAGTACTTGTTTATTTTCCCTGGTAAACTGATACAAAGTCATGAAAGAAGATAAACCTTGGTAATCAAACTTGAAACCCAACTCTAGCCCGCTGCCTATCCATGTCATACTTTTTATCCTAATTTGCATATTCTCATCTGTAATGCAAGATAATTTCTACCCGATAGAGCTACTATGAAGTTAAGGTTATCCTTTTAGACCACTTGCTTCACTATTTTGTCCCTGCCTCAGGTATCTAGCTAGATTATATTAATGTCATTGTTTTATTATTTTAAATCTTTCACATTAGGCTTCTTAAGATTTTTGTGATCATTCCACAAGTCACTCCTCAAGGCCGGTCCTCACTCGACTTGATTCACAAGGTTTCTTGTAACACGCGGCATCGCCGTCCATCTCAGATGCATTCTCTGGGACTCCCCTGCCCCTCGTGCCTCTAGCTTTCTGGCTTCCTTCCCTGGCTGGCCTTCCTTCCCCACATCTATTCTCTAGCCTCTTATCATCTCTGTTTCCATTGCTTCTCTGGGCAGAGCCCTTCTACTTTCTGGCTTCAGTACTGTGCCTCTACGTACTGGTCTCTACATCCTGGTCTCTACATCCTGGTGACTTTCCCAGGTATTCCTCAGGTCAAGGCCTCTCTTTTTGAACCCTGAGCTCCCACGTTAACTACGAGCCTCGAGGTGTGCCAAGCTTCTCAGACTCATGTTCTTCAACACCCCCCACATTTTTCTCCTGCAAATTCCAGATATATGCCACTGGTGAATTTTCCCACTCAGTAAACAGGGAATTCATTCTTCTTACTGTCCAAGCTAAAAGCACTGCTAATTGTCACTTTCTTTACTAGAACAAAATAGTCCAGTGTTATATGTATACACAACTCCAAGGCTGAGCAGCATCACTGCTGTCAGGCACCACCATTTCTCAGCTGGGGTACGGCACTGTCCCCTTTACTGATCTTTCTCTGACCATGTGCCCATCGGTCTATTCTCCACGTAACAACTAGATGGTACTTCCAGGTTCTACATTAGATCACTCATTCTTCTGCTTGTTCAGGTTGAAAATTTCAACCCTTACTGCAGTTTAAAAGCCCCCCCCCCCCGATGTTCTAATTTTCTGTTTTCACGTCGTGTCCCTCTGCTCCTTCCTTAGTACCATCCAGGTCTTGCTCTTCCTTGGCACAGGCTGTTGAACTTTTCCTTTTTCCAAGGAGCTGTGAGGACCAGCTGTGCTAAAATTCAGCTTGCTTACTAATTGCAGACATGTTTGGTATATGTAAAGTAAGATGTTTGGTATATGTAGAGGTATCATATAATCAAATGTTTCTTTTTTAAATGAAACATTAAGACTACCACTCTAAATGGGGTTAATCTAGATTTATGATTTCATCATCTGTTCAAGTCTACGTTTGCTGCAGAAAGCGATCCATTCAAGATTTTTCTGCCAAATGACTTAAGAAAAAGTGTAGAGTTTTCAGATTTTTAGCGTTTTCAGTTTCAATGATTTTGGAGTTCGATACAAAAGATCCTGGACCTTTTCTTACATGATTTGAACTATGTTTTTTCCCTTTATTCAGTGATGGCTGACTCTCAGTTGTATTTAAAATGTTTCTCTGTGTAGAATATGTCTGATATATGAAAAGTTTTTTTTAGGTAACAATTACTGGAAGGAGAAGTGAAGCCCTGATCAACTTTTACTCAACTATGTGGCTTAAAAGAAAGCATGACCAGTGGAATGGATAACTGTTACTGGACACAATACTGTGTGCTTGGGATAGGTAGCTCAACCACTCCTATTAGGAATATCAGAAATACTCAGTGGGTTCTGTGTCACCGGATGACTGGCCCATTATCTCTGTTAGGGCCTCATGGCCTAACCAGTTGGGCTCTGGTTCATTGATCTGTTATTGATTTGGCGTGTAACTTTAAGTCACATATCAGTGTAATTTAATCCTTTTCTAATTCATTTGTGTATTCCAGAATTTTCAAACAGTGAGTCAAGGATATTGCCATAATTTAAACTACTTAAATTCAAGACACATGCATATTTTTCTTAAGTGTTCCTTATAGAATTAAAAGTAAAAGATAGCAAAATATTTTTTTGTTAGGATCACTTAGAATTTTATTCATTTATATCCCTTATATAAATAAAGTTATTGCTCTTGAAAAGCATAACTAATGAAACACTATAATGACATTTATTTTGGGTAGGTTGAGAATCCACAGAAGGAAATCTAGCCCAAATAGAGGTGGCTATAGCACCTTCTTAAATGGTTTTTCAACAAGATAGGTTTTATACACTACATTTCCAGAAATTAATTGCTTTCTCTGCTTTAGCGAATTGGGACCATAATTGTATTTGAATTGCTAATCTGTTTTAAGTACACGTAGTAAATTTTTACTGTTTTTATTTAATCAACATTATTGCTTATATAATTTTTTCCAGAATACTTCCAAAATTAAATTTAAGAGAATGAAAAAAATAGAAGTACTCTAGTTTGACTGTATTTTAAACTTCTTTTATCAGCAGAATATATTTATTGGCGGGGGGAAGAAAGCTCCTGTCTGAGAGAGGGGATAAAAGGGGGCCCAGGTGGGTGGTCCTCTGTATTTTAAACTTCTGATGCCTGACTTACTTATGAAAATCTTCAGTCAGTTGCTTTTTTTCTGAAAAATTACAGATGTGATTTTCTTTTTTAAAAATTCATGTTGCAAGGAAAAATCAGTTTGGGGGTATTTATCAATAGTATTTCACTTATAGTGACAGTGAAACTTTGATTGCATAAGAAAATACACTAAAATTTAAATACAAGCCTTCAGTGTCTGGCAGCTGTCCAGTCAGTCGACCAATACACCCTTAAGTAGTCACTCTTTTTGATGGCCTTCACTTTGGATGGCAGTACCTTCTCTTCAGCAGTGCTCCTATTAGTGAAACACAAATGGAAGCCTCATCAGCTACCGAGGCACAGGTGGGCATGTTGGTCACAACCCCATGCAGTGTGACACATGGCACAGCCCCACATGGGGGCGGAGAGCATGTGGTGTGAGCTTCATGGCCACTTCACTGTGGATTTGTAGTTTTCTGTAAAGCCTGAGACCTTCACATACTATTGTATTTTGTTCCATTAAATATTTGTTATAATTTCCTAAAAAAAAAAAAGTCAAGATTTGGTGGGTGGAACCCATTTAGAAACCAGAGTTCCGGCCCCCAATCCCTCGCTATCTACACAAATGATATTTTTGACACTGTCCTTTATAAGGCCTGGCACCCCATGCATGTTAGATGTAATCAGGGCTGAAAGGAAACTTGACTCCATCTGGAAGCAATAAACTTTTCTAAAAGACTGCACAGTGTTATTTAATCCTGTGACTTCTTACTGTGACTGAAATTAAGGTTTGATGCAGTCGTGTCACATCGGATTGATATCAAATTTATCATTCTAAAAAAAAACCCTGACAGTCATATTATAGCACAGAGGAGAGCTGGCTTTCTGTAATCCGATGAGGTATTTTCTGTTGATTCTATGCTTCCCGGTGTAGCTAAATATACACAGTGCTTGATCCAGAATGAGTAAATTTTCTCTTAAGATTTGGACTTTATCTGGTAGCATTCTCTTGCTTTCATTCTTAATTTCAGCCTCTTCTCATGGCACTATGTGATAAAAATTACAAATGGTGTGGACAGCAAGCTAAAGCAGTTTTTATCTGGGAACACACTTGTATAAATACTGTATGTGTAAAACACTAAATTAAAAACATTGAGCTGCTTATAATTTTAGGATCTTTCTGGGGGAAAAAAAAAAATGACTTCCCCTAATTTCTGTTCCAAACTGGCTGTTTAAATTTTATTTTAAATATGCAAGTAGGTACCATGGCTTGTATGGCTAAGAACCCAACTTATTTTCTTGAACCCAAATTATTATCAAGTGAGTAAGTTATGCATTGTGTGTACTTACCAGGGTATGTTTTTATTAACAATTTTTTGTTTTATTGTTGTTGTTCTCTACCTTTTACCTGAGTTCCACTGAGAAAACTCAGTTAAAAGTTTGACTGTGTTTTTATAGATAAGTTCCTTGTGACTTTAAATTGTTTTAGCCAATCATTGTGTTTACTTGGTTTGTTTTTGAACTAAGTCAAAACTCCTATGCAGAGTCTGCTAGAAAAAAAGTATATATGCTACAGGAAACAAAACAAACAAAAAAAAAAACTTGTATAAATATTTTAATACTAAATTTATTGAGTCATCATGAGATTAATGCAAGTTAAATAAATTATCAAGATATTATGAAATTAACACAAGCTACCCTGTAATTACATGAGATGCTCATAGTAGTGGCCAGCAGCTTCCAGACATTTCCTGGTACGGCAAACTGTAGCTTGGGCAGCATTGGTCACTGAGGTTGCTACACATACATTTTTAAAGTTTCCTCTAAGGGCCAGCATGGTAACAGGTTTTCTGCAATATATGACATCCTCTAGGGTCCCCTATACCAGGTAACACCACCCATAGAAGAATTAAACATCAATTTTTCTTTTCCTAAAGTATGTACGCATCATTTTGTGTGTCAATGATAGGCTTTTTTTATGGTAGAATTAAAATAAAGTTTCCTATCACTCATGTGCTGAGCATATGAAAAACAAACATGAACTTTGTCTTCAGTGTTGTTAATTTGAACTGTTAAAACCATGATAAGCTATATTAAAATTGCTTATCTCTTTACCTTTGTCTCCAGTAAGTCTAGGTCTGAAAATACTCATCAAATGAATAAGTAAAGAGTAATTGTGTACAAATACTTTTTGGAGCATATATGTGTGTGTGTGTGTGTGTGTGTGTGTGTGTGTGTGTGTGTGTGTGTGTGTTGGGAATCAAAAGCAGAGACTTTCCCTGAGCTACATCCCCAATTCTTTTTGCATTTTTATTTTAAGATTAGTCTAACTAATTCTCTGGTTGCGAAGGCTTTGTTGGAACTTGTGATCCTCCTGATTCTGCCTCCGAAACTGTAGGACTCAGATTGTCTGGAGTTGTTTGTGTGAAATTCACTCAGGGATATTCAGTATGTGTGGATTCCAGCAATTCCTCCTAACCCCGTTCTCCTCTGCACCCACCCACCCCACAGGGATCTCTTGTTCACAGTTGTTCTGCTTCTGGTGTTGGGAAGGCAGATCTGCAAGGTCAGGTGTGCTAGGGGTTGAGGAAGTGAGCCTTTCAGGTTTTTCTGGATAGTTAAGATTTGGCATTCTGTTTTTAGTGCCTTTGGCTAAACAGATAAACTTTCTAATGCAAGGTCAGTGCTCATCTGGTGCAAGACCAGTCATATATATGACCTGAAAAGGCCTTTGTACCCTCACCTTGAATAAGTTTGTGGCCTCTGCTATGAGACTAATCTACTGAGAAGCACCAGGCTGTAGGATTCAGAAGGACTCAGAAGTGTGGAGTTTCCTGCAAGATTGACTTAGTGTGATTTTATGGTTGGTTAATGTTTGAAAAGACTTGGAATCAAGAAGGCCTCTGTTTGCCTGGAAATGAAGGAGCAAAGTCTTGGAGGTAGAAATGCATGATGTACAGTTAAGATGTCATCTGATTGGTACATTGTGTTTTCCATCAAAGTTTATTGGAGGCCCACCTGTGCTTCCAGCATTGCAGTGCTGGGATACAGAGATGGGAGATTAGGGTAATGGTAGAGATATTATTGAAGGGAATTGCTAAGAAACTAGGAAAAGTTAATTACCCTGCCTCAAGGGCCAAGAAGAATCTATATAATGATCATTTGGTGTGAAATACAATATATGAATGGCATGGACAAACTGATGTATGTATCCGAACTGATAAGGCCGAAGAAATGACTAGATGTTAAGGTCACGGTGATTCCATTTAGGTTACACTTCCTGTTGATGGTATTCTTAAAGCCCTTGATCCCTGTCATTTATAAATATGTCCAGTAATAAGTGATATCAGTAGTAGTAAGACATTAGTGCCCTTTCAAAAGATGACAAAACTCAACCACAGTACATGATAAAGTCGTGCTATAGAATATGAAATATTGTGGATTGCTCTTTCACTTTATTACATTTCAAATATAATTAGGGACTTGTATATTATACAAATGATTTAATAAGCATTTACAGCTATTTGATACAAAGCAACAAAAGATAGTCATCTTACCTTCAGGCTGTGTTTTCTTAAGGTTCTCCTTGTCTTTACAAAGCAGTTTATCAGGACTTCTCAGACATTTTGGTGTTCAAATCCCTTCAAACTCTTACATTATTGAAAAGTACCAAGAGCTTTTTTGTTTATGTTATAGAAATTGGTTTGTATTAGGTTAGAGATAAAGATAGTTAGCAACTATAGCATTTGGGCTATGGATTACAGGTAGAGCTCTTACCTTGTATGCCTTGCCTTGTATATATTAAAAATTAAATTCATAAATGTATTATATGTTGTCTTGCAAATGTTTTTATTTACAATAACTGTGTTCCCAAACAGCCAAAAGAGAAGCAATACTAGTATTCTATTTTAAGTTTTTGAAAATTTCTTTTATGTCTGCCATAATAAAAGATAGCAGACTTATCCAATCAAAACATTGAATCTCTTGTGCATATTTTGTTTAAGTTGATATATATGAGGAAAATTCAGTTTCACACAGATGTGTGGTTTGAAATGAGAAAGTCTTCAGTGTTTTCCTATGTTGATATTGTTCTTTGATACTACAGTAAAACTTGTATTAATTTCTTAAAGGAATCTGGAAATGTGTTCATTTTTGTAGTCTACTCTTTGAAGATTTATTATTCAGTCTTGCACTTTGGTACTTTACTCATGCATTTGTAAAATCATGTGTTGGCCATTTGGAAGATTTACTTTACTGAAGTATACAGTGCTTCCAAATTTATATCAAACATGATATATATGCACATATATAAATGCATTATATTGTATAGCATTTAAAAAAATCAAATATAATATTACTGCAAGTCTCATGAGAAGTTCCTCTAAATGTGAAGCTATCAAAGCTCATTGTGACAGGCACAGATTTTTATAAAATCCTTACCTCTTCAGAGTTTCACTACCCAGATTGGACTCATAGTGATCCTCCTGTTTTCAGCCTTCCAAGTTCTGGGATTACAGTGTGCGCCACCACACCTGGTCTCAACCTCAGTCTCAGAGTGCCTCAGGGGTGGGGTTAAAATCCTTCAAACTCATCTCTTACTGCCATCACCTTAGTTGCTTGCCTGGGCTCCTTTTGTTCCTTTTTCCAGAGCATGTGTGTGAGACAGTCATGTCTCAGTATCGTCATGTCTCATCAGTTGATCTTTCAAGTAAGATAAAAGTATTCCATGTGGAACAGGTAGGTGAGCAGAACTCAAAGGGTGTGGGTGCGCCTCCTAAAGAGAACCAGTGCTTCAGCATTTGGCAGAAGTACTTTGTGGACACTTACCTTGTCACCACAAACAATATTAAAAGACATGTACACATAGGTAGAGATTTAGAAAACAGAGTATTATTGCTTCATCCAGACAAAGCGAAACTCCTACTCTGTTTTGTTTTTTTTTTTAAACCGACTTTGAAGAAGTGACGAATGCAGTGATTCTTAATAAAGTTTCATGCAAATGCCTTTATTCTTGCTGATACCCGCTCTACACCAATGCATTTGCACCACCAGCACAAACGTCAGCATTGTGGGAAGGTAGAGAAGTTCTGCGATATTACAGAGATAGCCTTTTTTAAAAAAATGTATTTAGTACAGGGTCTCACTGTGCAGCTTGGACTCGTAGTGATCCTCCTGTTTTCAGCCTCCTCATCACACCCGGTCTCAGTGGCCAGCTTAGCACACCCTGGAGTGGCGCGTGAATGGCATGCATACCCAGAATTGAACTCCAGTCCCTTCACTTGCATAGGCAGGTGCTTAGTCCACTGAGCTATCTCACTCACCGTACAGAGCTGGCATGGACCCTGTATGCTTCGTGCGATCATAGCCCACAGAACTACTGAGGAAGGTCTTGGGGTTGACTTTAAGCATTTAAATGACTTAATTTGCAGCTTCTCTTGTATATTTTTTCCTGTATAAAGTGTAGCTTTTGTTAGTGGTAGAAATTGAAGGAAAAAATGTAATTTTCCAGAACTAGCTGAAATATTTGGAATATTAATAAGTTAACATATTAATAAAGAAGCACAGGATAGCACAGAGGATTTCTATGATTAAAAGTGAGACAGACTACCTTTTACTTAATGTTCTATAATAAGGAAATTTTGTATGTGATATGACTACAATTATGTAATTTCAAATTGTTAACAGGGCATTACATGTTTTCTGTTTTCTGAATAAAGTATTAGGACTTTTAGGGGTTTTTTTGTTCAGTTATTTAGAGCTTATGTTTGTTAAAGTTATCATTGGTACATTTTTAATACAAATATACACAATGATCACATTCATCATAGGGAATGTGTATCAGAACATTATCTTGATCAGTCTTGTCCACAAACCCCTACCCTCAAACCTTCTTTACTTTCTTATTTACAATTTTTTTTTTTTTTTTTTTTTTTTTTTTTTTTTTTTTTTTTTTTTTTTTTTTGTCTTTTTGAGACAGGGTCTCGCTATGCAGTTCAGGCTAGCCTTGAGCTCACTTTTGTAGCCCAGGCTGGTCTCGAACTCGCACCGATCCTCCTGCCTCAGCCTCCCAAGTGCTGGGATTACAGGCATGCGCCACCACGCCCGGCTTACAAAAATTTTCTGTTCTTTACTTTTTTGTCTTTTTTGAGACTTTGCTATGAAGTTCAGACTGGCCTTGAGCTCATTTTGTAGCTCAGGCTGGTCTTGAACTTGCAACAATCCTCCTGCCTCAGCCTACCGACTATAAGGATTACAGGTGTGTAACACCGTGCCTGTTTTTTTTTTTCCCCCCATGCCTGATTTTGCTTTCATTTTTCTCTTTTATTTTCTTTTCTATATTTCAAATTTCAAATGATATTTAAAATTTTTAAAAATCTGATTTGGAGTTCATTTTGGACTTCATGTAGTGACATCTTTATATTCTTCATTGCTTTAATTTTTAAGATGAGAACCCACTTGTTAAACAGGTTCTCATCTTGAAACACAAAAGACATTGTTAAAACATAAAAGAAATAATGTCAATCAAAAATTGCAAATAGAAATCAAAAATTAATTTCACATTCAAGCTGGCAAAATGGAACATTTGGGTTCTGGATAGGCAGTTTCTACTTTGCTTTGACAAGAGGAAGAACATTTCCTGCCTAATTTCTTTTACTAAATAAGAATACTATTTCTTCATTGTCATGCTTGATGCTAGAATATATTTGGGAAGTTAAATATCTCTGCTAACAAATGTCATAACCTACTCCTTGGAGATAGAAACACATAGAGACGGCTCTTGAATCAACTATAGGGGCAGCTCTGTTTGTTTAAACCCTAGTTTAACCTGATTATTAGCAATTAAATTGTGTTTTCTTCTTACAATTAAAGTGTATTCAAATTTATTGGTCCCTTGCTTCACAGATTTATCTCAGTATGTGGTATATTCAAACAGAATTTTGTATTTTTAATTAGGGGATTAGATAAGTAATTTTGAAGAGCCAAAACAACAACAACAAAAAAAAATGGTTGGCCATCAGACTGCTTGGGCGTTGCGTACACCGCGAGAGGGGGCGCAAGCTGTGCCGTGGAGGCCGTCTCTCCAGCCAGCCCGCTTTGCATGCAGTATTTTAAAAAGTGGACGTGTGCAGAACCTGAGCACAATTAGCACCGAGCAGATAAATCCAGCCCTAATCCTGTTTACGGTCTGCGTCAGGCAGATGTGCCAAGATAGAATTAGACAGGCCCTCGGCTTACAGTAATATTTTTAAAAGCGCCGTGCCTTGTTCTATTTTTGCTAACCCTTTGCTAAATATTCTTGAGTGTTGCTGGTTTTGCTCTTCTTGTTAGCCAGTGTAACCTACTTTAAGCGGGTCCTGCTTTGCTCTCATGGTGACAGGGTGACTGGCTAAGAGAGGTTATCTTTATTCCCTGTAATTAAATTGACTCCCTGCCCCCAAGAAAAATACAACAATAGGAAGTGGGGGTTGAATTAAATAAATAGCATGATATCCAATCGACATACACTTAAATCCCTTGCAAGAACAGATGGTCCCCAGTATCTGTGTACGTAATGCGAGAGGACAGTTAATGTTCTGAAACAACTAGCTATAACCGATAGGATGCTAATGAACCAATAGAGTTCACATAATAAACCGCATGCCACCAAGTGAAGTTATATATATCACCTGTAAGGATCTAATTGTCCTGACCTCCAGAATGGAGGCCAGCGACGATTCCCAGGTTTATGTCTCCTGATAGCAGATACAAGTTTATGAATGAAATTTCACTTCATATTTTTTACCACTAAATGTATGCTTTAGCATTAAAGTTGTATTTAAAATATACACCCCAAGTAAATGGTGGTGGTGTCTTTGAACCTCTCTAATGTACGATCCGTTTGTATTAGGTTGTTCATGGAAGTATGGATTTGGCATACAATGATGAAAATATTTGCTCGGGGCAGAAGCTGGTGAAATGGAAATTGAAGCTGGCCTACTGTAGAAAGAAAGTTAAGCAGATAACACTTAACTGTTTGTTATAACTAGTTTCTTAAGAATATTTTTTGATTCATTTGGAGAATAAAATGAGTCTGAGCCATCCTTAAAGTTATGCTAAAAGTGAGGGTCTGTAAATGTTAGACTTTTAGAGACTCAAAGAAGAGACTTCTTTTATGATATGGTTGGCTTTTTTCTCTTTAATCATGTTTGTGATAAATAGTTACATAGTCTAAAGAGTATCCTAGTGTTCTGGAGGGGAGGTTGAAGAGAAATAGTGATTTTAGACTTTTAGTTCATCTTATGAGATGTTCTGTCCACCTTCCACCTGGAAAGGGTGGCCGAGGGCTATCCTTTGATAAGCTCCAAGAACCTTCTACGTCTGCTGTCTTTTTCAGGCCCCAGAAAGCAGTGTGCCCCACCCTGTGGAGGCAGCAGCTCACAGCTTAGCAACTTCAGAAACTAAACAAAGACAGAGCACAGCACTACCTCATCTGATGACAGATTAAGCAATATTTAGGGCCATGCATGTAAACAAAAAGATTTTAAGTTCAAGTTCACAAAACTCTGACAAATTTTCTCTCTCAATACTGTATTCTATGAGAAAGCAATTTCTTTTAAAACCACTGTAATACACACATCTTCACCTAAGTAGGTATTAGTTATATTCAAAATTAAGTGGATTCTGATCAGAACTGGATGTATTCACTTACCTCGGGTGAATGCCTGGTATTGCTGAAATGAAAACTAGCTTGGAATTGCTTTGCAAGATACTGGCTCCTGAGAAGTTTAGGTAGCAGAGTGCTAAAAACTGTCTATTGGTAGCTATTTGTAAATATTATTCACAAATAAATTAGGTTTGTTTTAATGTTCAATAAAGCTAGATATTTTCAACTTGCACTACTACTTCGTTTCTTCTTGTCCTGCTGGTAGAAAGACCATTTGTGTGAACAGCTTAGATTCTGATGTGTTAGGAAATGCAAGATATTTAAAGCCCAAGCTATGAAAGCAGAGAATAAACGTCATGCAGACTAACCCAGGAATTGTCTGAGTTGTCACCTCAGGGTGTCTCTTGCTACTAGAATCTAACCTACTAGATCACTGCAGGTTACTTCAGATTCTGAAGAAATGCTGCTCCATTAGTTCAAACATTATCTGTCTTGTAGTTTTCCTAAGGGCCAAGATTCACCTACCCTTTAACCGGATTTAAACCCAGAGGATTTCATGTATACATGGACTCTGAAAAAGTTGGCCTCTGAGAGGGTCAGAGTAGAATGGCAGCTGTGTCAGGGTCTGGGAGGGAAGGAGGCTGCGGGGAGACATTGGGATGTTGGATGCAGTGTAGACATGTTTCAGGACAACAGGAAGAATAAGCTCTGGATCTGTTCTGGAGCACAGGGACTATCATTAGTGTATACTTGGAAAATGTAAAGAGACCAGATGTTGAGTTTTCTTACGAAAGAGCTTGACTATGCAAATTAGTCATTTCCAGTGTATGCCAATATAAAGATATTACATTGTGTGCCATAAACACTCAGTTTTTAATCTTTTAATCCTACATGAAGAATGAGGAAAAATAAACCTATAACAAAAGTATCTAAAAAGAAAACAAGCAGTGGGAGGTTGAGGATGGTGAAACTAATACATCCTCAACGGAGAGACAGATACTGGCTTTTCTTTATTTTTTAAAACCTTTATTAGTAATCATATGTTTACTGTGAATTTTTTATGTCCAATCAGTCTTCATGAGAAAATATTAATTACTCTAAAAACTTGTAGAGTGAGATAAAAATAAACCAGGCACAGAAGCACCTACTTTATGTGAAGTTATAGAAAATACAAAATTAAGTTAGACTGTCATCAAACCAGTGATTATGAGGGGTTAATTGGGAAGCTGCTTGAGTGAACTTTCTGAAATAGTGAAACAAATATATCTATTGAGATTATATCTGTAGGAGTATATATAGTTGAAAAAACATGTATGCATGTATGTATGTATGTATCCACACACCCTTAAAATGTATACCTTTCATTATAATTATTCCTCAGTATAAAACAGTGTCAGAAGCAGATGAGTCTCTATGTATTTTCTTGTAGGAGGAACTTGAATCAGTTCAACATTGTTGCTTGGACTCAAATCTTGAATTCAACCAAACTGCTTGGACTCAAATCTTGAATCTGACCCCTATCACATCTATGACCATAGGAAATTACTTCTGTCTTTAGCGCCTCACTTTTGTTTTTTGTTTATTTATTTATTTTTTTAGGAAAAATGCATCTTTTTATGTGCTTATGATGATGTTTGGCCTATAGTACCTGCTTGGCTTAGCTACTTTTCTGTCACTGCTGAGATAAAATACCTGACACACAAAATTAAGGAAGGAAAGGTTTATTTAGCTCACAGTTTGTGGAGGTTTTAAACTGTAATTGGCTGACTCTAAGGCAGGATGGCCTGGCACAGCGGCAGTCATTCAGGGCAGCAGAACACAGCAACAGCAAGAGCCCAACTGGGAGAGCTTGCCTCTTTTCCTCTCCTATACTATATGCATGCAGGCTCCCAGCCCTGGAGCGGGTGCAGCACTCACCCGGCGGCCCTGCCCTCCTCTTGCGCAGACTCAGGATGCTTCCAGAGTGAGGACCAGTCCCTGCTGAGCTGCGTAGCTAACTTTGAAACTTCTCAAGTGACAGAAGGTATCAATCATTGCTATGCTCAATATTAAAAACAGCTAGGAACAATTTAGGAGGAGCAAAGGAAATTCTCTTTTCCAATTAATCACAAATTTTTTATTGTAGAAAAATTAGAAATCCATGTAGGGAAAATCAGCCGAAACATTGATATCATTTTGTAGACTCTTGTAAACATTCATATCTATGTGCATTATATATTCAATATATATATTCATATATATATATATATTCAATAAATATTCACAAAATAATAATGGAAATGTGCTGTTCTGGACACTTTTCTATTTACAGTATTGCATTTCAATTGCTGCATAGTGTTTCTTTTTATAAATATGTTTCATGGAACCAATACTCTATTATTGGACCATTAGGTTGTTTCTGTGATTTACCGAAATAGTACTCGGGCAAGCTTTCTTGAGCTTCATTGTGCAGACTTTTGCTTTTGTTACACCAAATTCCTGGGAGTAAAACATTGGATCAAAATCTTGCATTCCTTAAAGTACTTTGCCTGGCTGGTGAGATAGCTGAGCAGACTAAATGCCTGCTTAGGCAAGTACAGGGACCGGGCTTGATCCCTGGCACCATATGCTGTGCTGGCCTTATCCCCTGGTGTGCTGGGCCTGACACCAAAATCGGGTATAGTGGTGCACCCCTGTAGTCCTAGTACTGGGGAGACCAAAAACAGGATCACTACAGGTCTCAGCTGTGTAGTGAGACCCTGCACCTCCTTTTTTACAGTAAAAAAAAAAAAAAATACTGATTATTGGAAGGGAAACATGCGAGTTTGTCGAATAATTTAAACTTCATATTCCCTACCTTGTTCCTCTTTTAATAGGTGACCAGTGTTGATTGCTTACTTACTTTTTGCTTGAGTTTCTTTTTCAAAGAATATCCTTTCAATAAAAGGTCAAAGCCCACTGGTTGCTTTCTAATTGGTTTTCATTCCACTTATTTATCCTCTTAACTTGAATAGCTTTCCAGACCAGAGCATAGAGCTGGCCCTTGCTCACTTATGGACTCCAGAAAGCAAATATGATTTATTCAGCCATTGTATTGAAGAGCATGCATATTGCTTCAATCGTATTGCTCTTATAAACATTGCCGCAATTAACATTTGCGATCTTTTGATATGCATTTGTTCTCCTGCAGTTACCATTTTTGCATTCCCACCAGCACTGGGTCTACTTCCTTTTGCTATACCATCATTGAGCATTATTTTTGATCTAATGTCAATCTAAAAGGCAAAAAGTGGTATCTTGTTGTTTTAATTTGCATTTCTTTGATTGCTAATTAGGTTGAACTTTTTCATCTGTTCATTAGTCAATTTGCATTTCTTCTTTTGTGAAATGCCTGCTTGGGTCTTTTATGTAATGTTTCACTGAAGCTTTTCTTGATTAAATTATATGACTGCCATGCATTGTAAATATTTCTGTCAATTTGATCTTTCTTATCTTTATGAGTCTTTTTTCTTTATGAGTCTTTAGGATGGCATAGGTATCACATCATTTTTATATTAGTTATATTGATTTCTGTAGTTTTTCCTTGACTTATGCTTAAGGCTATTCTAATTTATGGTTACATACATGTCTTTTAAATATGAAAATATTGGCATATATTATGAGATAGAGTTCTACTTTTTCTTCTCAAAACATTAGTTTAAATCACTGTTCACTATTTCCCATGAACTTATCCATTATTATGGGTACATCTAATCACATTCGTGATTTTCAAAATGCATATAAAAGTTTCTCTAGTCCATTCATTTTTCTGTTTCTAGATATTATAATATAATATTGCAAAATATATCTGATAGAGTATGCACTCCTTTCATGACCTTTGAAGTTTTCTTCATGTATTATATTTTATTATTCTGAGAAAATTTGTCAAGCAGTTATTGATGTCCTTGCCCTTCTTTATATCAGAGAAAATACCATTGAAATTTTGACTGTGTTAGGATTATGAAGTAATATTTAACAGTGAGAACCCCAGTATGGCAAATATGTAATATTGGACCTTAATATATCTCTAGCTAACTCTTTGCATCTCAGTGTATTATGAATGGCTTTTCCCTCCATTCAAGTTCAGCATCATTTTGCTAATTTATTCGTAGGTATGATGTGTTAGTGTAGATCTCTGCAATCTCCATGTTGTTTTCAATGATATAAATATAACTTGTTTTCTTGCTGCATATTTTTACTAGGTCTAATGATTAAATGAATCCTTTAAAATTAAAAAAAATATTTATTTATTTATTTATTTATTTACTTATTTGGTGCAGGGTTTCACTACACAGCCTGGACTCATACCTGATCCTTGTGGCTGAGGCTTCCCAGAGCGGGGATTACAGGCATGGGCCACACAAAGGATCAATGTTGATCCTTGCAGAGTTTACAAAAATTCTGTGATACCACTGATAGTTATAACCTTCAGCTCCCAACCAGCCTGTCAGGTATTGCCATTTTTTTTTTTTTTTATTGTTATTTGCTAAGACATGGAGAATTGTTTAGAATAATGAGGGTGATAGTTGATATTTTTATTTCTGGAAATTCTGGTTTTAACTACTGTGATGTTGGCTGTTGGTTAATATCTTCAAATTTGCAATGCATGAGGGATTTTAAATTGGAGTAGTTATTGAATTGCTTTCTAATGAGAGTAAAGCAGAGGCATATGCAGGAATTCAGACTATAGTATTATACTTCAAATTAAAAGTTAAAAGTTCATTTCATTCCAATTTTCCTGTCCCTTAGTAGGTGTTTATTTTTTTTTTCTTCTCTTGTTTCTTTTGTGCTCTTTATTTGTTGCATATTTGACTACATAAAATTAAATTTACATGATACAATGTCACCGCTAATGTAAGTTTAGGTAGTTTTTAGCGTAATATAAAGGATCTAATTTCAAGAGTTTTTTGAAGAACTGCAAAGTATAATTTTAAAAAGATAATCAAATACAAACAAGGAGAAATATTTATAGAGGTAACTCTTAAGAAATGGAAATAAAAAATATGGAAAGATGTTTAGCTTTGTTCATGGCTTGACTGATTTCTAGATAAGTATAACTCGATCTCTGAATTTCTTCAGGTGGGAAATTAGCAGGACTTATCTGTACCCATTCAGCCCATAGTGGGCAGATCTCCTACAGAAGACAAGGTTTCTAAACCCCACAGGGCACCACTGTATAGTACACAGTCCCTTAGGATCCACAGAGTGAGGATTTTCCAGGGCCTTTGCTAGGGCCTTCATTCATGAGGGTAAAGAAAGAGGATAAGACAGCCCTGGCCTTGCTCAAGTGTTCTACAGACCCTGATGACACGCCTACCTGCTCAGCTGCTACAATTAACTGGTCACATGACCACTAGTTCAAATGTAGTCCTGATTTACTAGTAATGAATCTGGTTTCCTTTTTTATATGGGGCCATACCCTCAAGGTTCTAGTTTCTAGAATATTCTTTCCTAAAAGGACAGGACTTCCAGAGAAATCCGGGTGAGCATGGATCACTAGACTGTTATAAGAAAGTCTATTTTCAAACACACATTTAGGTGACAGCAAAGGAACCAGGTTAGAGGGTCCCTCACCCGTTAGCTGGTGACTAATTTGTGTATAAGTATGGAAAATTTTTGTAGTTAACTGGAATGTTGAATCTTTAACATGTTATAATTTCATAATATGCTCAAAGGAAAAAATAAAATATTTTAAGACAGCATTTTTTCTTTCCTTCCTTCCATGCTTTCTTGTTTCATCTGTTCTCCATTTTTCTTTCTTGTATAAGAGACGGAACCCAGGGCCTTCACATTATATTGCATCCACCTCTACTCCTTTGTTTTAAATTTGAGACAGGGAACCCCTAATCCATTACTTGGACCAGTCTGAGTTTGAATTTGTGAAGCTTCTGCCTCAGCTTCAGGAGTACTTTGTACCATTCACTTTAAAATGTTCCAATATAAATTCTAGGATGGATGGATGGATGGATACATAGATGCTAAATAGATACAACCTACCCAAAGAAAAGTTATGTGGAGCCCCCATTTTTAAAAAATGCATGAGGTCTTAGAGATTAGTAATTTAAGAACTATACTATCGAAAAGTCAGTCTCTCTAATGTAGATTAATTGATTAGTATTGATAGAAAAGGGGTGGGTTTGGGCTGGCGCTCCATATGGAATGCTTGCCCTTGATGCAGTCCAGCACTGCTAAAATTTTTTTTTAAAAAGATGGAGTGAATCATTGAGTTCATAAAGGTACATAGCATTTTTTGGCTCAAATATGAACATTCTGTGGATTTGTTTAATCTTTGATTACAGTAGTAATGATGATGGTGTGATTGTCCGAGAGTGTTTTACTCTGCAAAGAAAATCTGGTATTAGTACTTTGAGGGTGGTTGACTCTCAGCTCACTGAAGGATGATAGAAATAAATTGCAGCTGGACCTGAAATCTGAGCCATTAAAGAAATTTCAGGCTTGAGGAATGGACTTGGCTGCCCCCTGGCCCTGCCATCACCATGGAGAAAAGGGCTCCTCCCCCTTCTCCCAGAGTGGCACCTGTGTTTCTTGAGCAGTCACAATGGCACTAGCAGGATTGCCAGAGAACAGAAGCTTCCTGGAAAGCCACACAAGGAACTGCTTAAAACTGAAAGTCCTTCCTCGGATCTGAGCTCAGTATCGTGCACCCCCTAAAGAAACTGTGTCGGGGCCGCTGCTTGCTGTTGCTAGAACCCCAGCCATTTCTGCATTTGTTTCAGTTCAGGATTTTTTTCTCCTGTTATGGGCAGATGCTTGTTTTCCTTGTGTGCATTCCTAGTTTGGTAGGTCTGGATGAAAGATACTGTGAATGTTCTCAGGTAGAGTTGCAGGGTATTATTGTATTACTGAGACTATACGTGTGCCTGTAAGTTACTCACGGTGAAATCATTTAAGAACTGCTTTTTATTTTTAGACTTACCAGGCAGAGTGAAAGCATCCTTTAGGCAACTCATTAATGAGCCAGTATGCTTGTAAATACTCTCGCGGGGTGTTGCATGACCTTCATTGTTTTTTTTTTTACTTTGGTTGTTAGGAACAGCATGGTGATCTCTAGTACTGTGTGTTAAGCCCATGCATAATTTTGTCCCTGGCTTCCCACATCTTCACATTCAGCTGAGGACTTCAGGAGGAATGCTGCAGATCTAGAGTTTGCTCTCTGGGCAGCTTTCTTCTGTCCAGCAATTTGGCTTTTGCACGCTAGTCCTCTTGGCCTCTTTGCCACTTCCGGAAGCATTTGTGGAAGTCCTCTTTCACCAGTGTCTTGAGTTGCACTGTCATGGCAAAGCCACTACTTTTCATGGTCATTTTGACTTTGAAGAGGAGCAAAGTGTCATGTGGTGCCCAATCTGTTGCAGCAGGTGGGTCGAGGCTACACTGTGATGTTGCTGCCAGCCTTTGCGTTTGATGGCCGTGGGTAGCAGCATTCCTCAGAAAGATGCTCCTGAAAGAGGATTTCCAGGGCAGCTTCTGAAAATAGCAAGAATGATAAATGATAAATGTGTTCAAAGTTAGGGGCAGTGTGTGGAGCAGGACTACTGATAATGTGCCTTGTACTGTAATCATTTTTAAAATTTTATAAGCATATTTTTGATCCCACTTCATGAAGTTCTTCATGTATTAAATAGTTTCAAATTCTGAATGTCTTACTAGGCCTTATGATGTAGGACTGTCTCCGTTCATTCTAAGGAGCCCAATTTTCTCACCTTTCCATCTGAAATAAGGGCTGATGGAAAGGAATACTCATACAAGTAGTAGGATTTTCTGAGTTTAGCTATTACACACTTAAAGTGTGGACATAATGACTTTGATTGAAACTTTAAATTTCTTTTCAGGTGATTCCAAATTTGATCTGCAATGTAAAGAAGACTCTATCAAGCTCCAAGATGTAATTTCAGTGAAATTGAAACGGCGTTGCTTCTTTAAACAGCAAAGCAGAGGCATTGTATTAGGTATCACACTTTTCATCTGCTTGAAAAAGGAACAAAATAAGTTAAAGGATTCTACACTTGATCTTATTAATTACAGTGAAGACCACTGTGATATATGGCTTAGAGAGCTGAAGAAAATGTTGGATGGTGAGTTCTCCTTATGGTAATTTTCAATGAGCATAGTTTTCCTTAATGTAGTTTATAATGCAAGTATGTTATATTTGTAGGCACAAAAGCTAGATGATTATGTTGAGGTGACGTCTTTAATTCCATATTGCCCATTGTTTTTGTCAGAAGAGGGTATTGAAGTGGTTGAGTATTTTTTCTATTTTAGTTGACATGATCATATTTTTACCTATATTATATTTAACTATCCTTGAATTCCAGGACTAATTTCAGTAAATCATAGTACTCCTTTTAATAATAATCATTTTATTATCTATTAAATGTGATTTGCTATGATCTTGTTAGGAATCATTATGTAAATATTCATATAGGACATTGGCTTATAGTTTTATTCACAGTATCTTCGGCATTGGCATCAAGGTTATGCTGGTCTTACAGAATGAGTTAGATTTACCCTGAGTGACCAAATTCACGAAGATTTGATGATTGGAAATAACATTTTTTTAGAAGTATTTTTTTAAGCTCAGTGAATTAATGCACCTGCAGATATTAATTCGTTCCCCAGGACAGTCCAGCCTCTCAACCCCAGGGAGTGCTGAGACAGCGATTGAGACAGGTTGTGGTGGCATGCACCTGTAATCCCAGCTCTTAGGGGGTTGTAAACAGGTGGATCAGCATGAGTACAATCTGGTAGTGAGACCCTGAACACCTTGTAGACCCCTCCCTAAAAATACAAAATAAATATTTTTAAATTTTATTTATTTATTTTTTAGAAATTGTTTTATTTTTCATCAGCTGCATTCCCGTTTTGCTTAAGCATCAGCAGAACAGCGCAAGACCACTCGGTGGTGGTTCCTGCCTACTCAGTGGCTGTTCTTGATTTGATGGTCTGTGTTGAGAAATATTCCATGATTCTGATGGGCTTTCCATTATAGATGATCTGTTTCTTCTCTCTAATAGTTTTTAATATTATGCTTTTTTTCTCAATTTCTGGAATCTTTATTATTTTTCTGGGTGACTATTTTGATTATGGCTACCTGGAGTTCTATATTCTTCAGTTATCTGTACATCAGATTCTTGTCCCATGCTTGGGAAATTTTCTGCTACTATTCCTGCAACATTCTTTTTATGTCTTATATGTTATCTCCAGCTGTTTTGTAAATACCTATTAGTCACGTATCACTTTTCGTTGCAACATATTGCTGCTGCTGTATTTTTATTTCTTGATTTCTCATTATTTATAAGAGATGTTACCTTTCATGTTCACTAGCTGCAATGCTATCTTTAAGGTCTAAAATTTTATCTTGTTCCATTCAAGTGATTTTTACCAGCTATCAATGGAATCCTTAATGTCCTAGATATCTGTTTGAATCTGTGTCATGCATTCTAATTCTTTCTTGGATTGTTCATTCAATGTTTCCATCATTTCCCAATCCCCTTCTATTTTTTAATCTATGTTTTCCCCAGTTCTATCAAACAGTTCTTTCATAATTGTTGTCACTTCTTTTTTTACTTGAGATATTATTTCTGATCTGAATTCCTTCATAGCCTGATGGAGTTGTTTCTTTACTTTAATTGCTTGTCATTTGAGACATTTCTGGTGTGTACCTTCCAAGTTCTTCTATGATGTTGTTTCATGGACTCGTTTTGGTTGGGCTAGAGGTCTGAGATTGCCTTTTGTTCTTTCCTTCTGTCATATTTTTGCAGCCATGGCGGATGGGCAGGGTCCAGGTCAACAAGGTGGTCAGGAGAGTCGGGGAGTAAGTTAGGTTCACCAAAGCTTCCGCCGTGTGGGGTTTACTGTGGTTTCTGTCTCATTAAGGGGCGAGGGGAGGCTCCAGTTTAAGGAAGATCCACTGATATGAGTGCAGCCAAAGTTATGCCTGGCTCTCTTGATGGCAGATCACTGCAGGGCAGTGCTCTACAATGCTCCTACAGGTCGCTGTGGTAGTCATGACTCCCCAGTGTTCTTCAGAGCAAGGAAAGGCAGCCAGAATCAGCAAAGTGCAGCAAGAAGGCTAAAAGGGTGGGTCTAGCCTCCTGGGTTTCTCTGGAGTCTTCAGGGCCCACTTGTGTATTGTTTGAGGAGCATATTAATCCATTCATATGTCTCTTGAGTTTGTTTCAGGATTTATTTTCTCTTTATCTACACATTGATTGTAAGCATGTGTTATCTACTAAATCTTTCAAAGTGAGATTTTAGAAATATCATTTATTTATTTATATATTTGGTACAGGATCTTGCTTTGCAGCCTCCCCAGTGCTTGGATTGCATGGCACACTACCATGCCCAGTTTCAGTGGCCAGCATGGCATGAGGTTCCTGGGATTAAACCTGGTTCCTTGCACTTGTCAGGCAGGCGCTCAGACTGCTGAACTAACTTGCCAGCTCCAAAATAAGATTTATTTGAAGATAATCTTTGAAGGGCTATTTTATGCTTTGTAAGTTGAGATTTGTCTCTTTTAAGGGCAGATTTTTTTTTTCTTTTTGAGACAGGGTCTCGCTATGCAGTTGAGGCTGGCCTTGAGCTCACTTTTGTAGCCCAGGCTGATCTCGAACTCACACCAATCCTCCTGCCTCAGGTTCCCAAGTGCTGGGATTACAGGCATGAGCCACCACGTCTGGCTTTAGATTTTTTTTTTTTTTTTTAAGGTCAGTATCTAAGAACATGTTTGCTGCAGCTGCTGTTACAGTTTGGGTTTAGAAAACTCTGGACAAAAGGGGCCGGCAAGAAAGCTCAGTGAGCTAAGTCTTGCTTAGGCAAGTGTAGTGACTGGTGTTGGATTCCCAGCACCACATGCCTCATGGGCCCCACCCCCAGGTGCCCTGAGCAGGCCATCCAGACCAGGTGTGGTGGCACATACCTGTATCCTAGAAGGCTGAAAGCAAGAGGATCACTATGAGTCTGAGCTACACAGTGAGACCCTATACTACATACATTATAAAAAAAATTAACTAATTTAGGGGACAGTGAGATAGCTCAGTGGTCTAAAGTACCTGCTTAGGCAAGCTCAGGCAAGTTCAGGGACCTCAGTTCCATCCCTGGCACCACATTCTGTGCCGGCCCCACCCCCAAGGTGGGCTGAGCCAGCCACAAAAAAAAAAAAAAAAAAAAAAAAATTCAGGACAAAGATGGGTGCCAGACACACAGCAGGTACAGAGTGATGTCAGAAATGTCCAAGCCCAGCATGATTAATCAAGATCATGAGGACCCATGCTGGTGGCCACTACGTTTATGTCTGTGATGATAAGCTGAAATGACATTGCATTAAAAGTAGTAGCCTTGTGCTTCCTTGTGAGACCCTTGGGATCTTTAAAGAAATCTGAATTTTTAAAGGGGGAAGAACCCACAGAGGCCATAGTTCAGTTCATCTCTCTGAAAACAGAAAATATGTATAATTAACGGAAAGCATCCCATTTTAACAGCGAATCTTTTATACTGTTATTATTTCCTGTTGTGGTCCAAGGAGATACTTTACAAATGAAAAACTAAACATTTCAGCTGGATTCAATGTGTTAACATGACTAGATGTTCATAAAGCTTGCGTGGTCTATAGAATGAATATGTCACTGTTTAGCAGCAGTGAATTCTTCCTTCCCCTGAAGTTCTGAGAGACTCTCCCAGGGGGCTTATGAGAGGCAGGCTGAGCTGACTTCTTCAATACATCTCATCCATAAAATCAATAGCTGGGAAGCAGGGAAAATCACAACAGAGCTCAATTGTGTAAAAGCAGTTTTACAGGAGTAGACAGACTTGTCAAAAATCAAATGAAACCCTGCCCAGATCTCTCTCTCTCTCTCTCTCTCTCTCTCTCTCTCTCCAATGTATTTATTTGGTGCATGGTCTCACTATGCATTGCAGACTCATAGTGATCCCCCTGTTTTCAGCATCCCCAGGATTGTGATTATAGGCTCACGTGCCACGACGCCCATCTCAGTGGGCAGCATAGCATGCGCAGGGGCGGGCTCATGTGGTCTGTGTTGCCAGGGGATAGAACCTCGCTCTTGCACTTGCCTAAGCAGGTGCTTAGTCTACTTAGCTATCTTGCTGGACCCAGAGAGATCTCTTAATGAATGATGTTTGGTTTGCTTGAGGGTTGAAATCTAAACAAATTATACAGGTAAATACACTATCTATGTTTTAAACTGTTACACTTTGGTGATGTTTCTTTTTGTACTTTTGATTTTGGTAAGAGTTAAGAGTGAGACTTGGGGGAGGCATGTTCTCTGGCATGATATTCGAGTAGAGTTATTTTGCTGATTAAAAACAAACACCTGGACTTTTACAAGTGAGCAATGCAGACAAGTAAGACAGGGTGGAAATCCTGTGACGAGAGGGAAGGAGCCTAACCAAGGCAGGGAACATGCCACCTCTGCCTCCAAGTGAAACGCGGCTCTTGTAGAAGGGGCCAGCTTCTCTTCAGCCCTGCTGCCCTTCAGGACAGCTCTGAGTCCTCCTCACCGTTCCCAAGTGAGTACTGTAGGCTCCGGAGCTTTCTTCCCGTTGGTATATAGGTGCCTTCTTTTTAAGCTTATGTTCATACAGACTTTTTTAGTGTTTTTTTCCTGTCCAGACTGTGCAATTCAGATGTTAAAATGCCTTCATCTGAGTCGTTTGTAGCTGGCCCAAACCTCCTTCTTTAAATGCAGGAAATACTGTGCCCTTCCTGTCTCTCCTGCCTGAGGGCCATCGCCTCCTTCTTCCTGGTCTTCTCTGGTTCCACGTGGCATGGGTTACGTCTGTGTGCACACTATCCCTGGTCTCACATCCACTGCTTCTTTTCTCTGTCACAGTGCACCAACCTGATAGGTGATCAGCATTCAGGGCCAGTCAAGCCCCTCCATCCTCTGCCCCAACCTCTAAGAAAATTCCTCACCTAGAGAACAGGTATTTGGCAGTAACTGAAGTTTGAGAGATGATAGATATAACATTGTATTGCCATAAAATTCTATATGCTTTACTATAAAATATCAGATATGATAATTTTAAGTACAGATACTTTGCTTTTAAGTGGTGCTGCTAGTGAAGTCAACAGATGTTATGGCTTATGTCTAGTTTGTCCCCCTAAGCCTCATATAGTCATGGGGTGGGGACTTCTATAGATTGAGACTTGACTCATGATCCCTGGGATTATGTGTTTTAGTACTGATAGGATTATAGGTCTGAGTAGGGCTGGGACTATGGGTGTGGTCTAGGGCAGATATCCTAAGTCAGAGAGCCTGATTGGAATATAAAGAGAGACAGAGTGACAGACTAGAGCTGTTGTTCTCTGCTGCCCTGTTTGGTTGGCTACCTCTGTCACCATTTTGTTGCTGTTCCACCGCCATGAACTGGATGCTCTCTGCCCTGTTCCACTGTCTTGGGCCAGCCAAATATGGAATGAAACCTCCACAAACTGTGAGCTAAATAAACCTTTTCTTCCTTCATTTTCAGTGTCAGGCATTTGTCCCAGCAATGAGTAAAAAGTAAGACAATAGATTATTTTTTAAAAATTCATTGAATTATTCTGACATTGTCTGTATTCAGCAACTGGATTTTTTTTTTTTTTTTCTGCCAGCTTTTATTTCCACCTTTCAATTTTTATCCTAATTAGGAAAATCTGAAGAAGACCTCGAGTAGTTTATCTGTTAGCCTAATTACTGTAATAATCATAATCTTAATAGAGTTTACAAATTGAGTTATTTTTAAATGTGTACATTTATACTATGAATCAGAGCAGTGATTGAGATGTGAGGAATTTTCAGGAAAACGATGAATTGGTAGGGCTGGAAGGGAGAAGAAGGCAGCTCTCAAGCACTTGAGATTTGAAGTCTAATAAATGAAGAGTGGCGAGGTAATTGTAAGTTTATACAAATGAGAGTGCTAGAACACTTTCTATTTTGATCTGAAAGTGAGTTAACTCCTTTCACATTCCAATTTTCTCAGCACAGTTGGATTTCATCTTTTTAAGTTTTCCCTTGTGGAAAAGTCACTGTAGCTTTCTGACTAGAAGGCAGGATTGGATTTTCCATTCACCCGGCACATTTTGCGTCAGACTCTTGTCTCCACTGCAGACAGCATAAAACCGAAGGAGATGCACTCCTGGAAGAGCTCTGCCCTCAAGACTGACAAGGCAGTACACTGTATTACAGTGTCTTAAGGGAAGGAGCCTAACCAAGGCAGGGCCTGTATTACAGTGTCTTAAGGGCCAGCCCTAGAGTGGAACCAATCCCATCCCAGGCCAGGCCCTCTGCATCCTGCAGTACACTGTATTACAGTGTCTTAAGGGCCCGGAAGAAGTCGTGAGTAAATAGGAATTACAAAGACCTTGTTTTCCACAAAATAAGAGCTAACCAGATGTCTTAGTTACTTTTTACTCATTGCTGGGACAAATACCCGACACTCAGAATGAAGGACAGAAAGGTTTATTTTGCTCACAGTCTGTGGAGGTTTCAGTCCATATCCAAGGTGGCAGAAAACAGTGAATAGCAGAGGAGCAATAGCTATGGCATCCATCAAGCCTCTCGCTTCCAAATTGTGTCAGCGCAGAGCTACTCCAAAGTGGTGTGGCTGCGAAGATCAAGTGCCTCCAAAGACCAGGACTTCTCCAAGGAAGCAGGACAGGGCTGGGTCAGGCCGGAAGCAGCCAGGGCAGTGCTGGGATGCTCATCCCACAAAATCTTCCTCAACTCTTTTTCTACACTTTTTGTGCTGAGTCACTCTGGAGTGGCCCATCTGGCCCTAGAGTGGAACCAATCCCATCCCAGGCCAGGCCCTCTGCATCCTGCAGGATGGGGCCCCCACAGTCTGGAACCAGCTGAGCCTATCCAGCCAAGCGTCCTCAAGTTGACACAATGTATCAACTGCCACACCAGGTGATAACCAGCCTGGAAAATCAGAGATTAAAAAGAGCCCATCCCTGCTTGCTTTCACTACCTTGCCTTGGTTGTCTGGTGAGGCAAGTAGACCAAGGGTTGGCTGGTTGGGGCTGGCACGTTGGACCTTGAGTTTTCAAGGCTGATGGCTTTCCCAGCTAGGTTTTATTTTTGGTAAACCACGCTACTTATCCTTGATTCAGAAATTTAAGTGTTTTTAAAAGGTAAGTAAGGCTTTGTGACCATTTCGGTGAGAGTATCTTAACATAGTCCTTTTTATTTATTTATTTATTTATTTATTTATTTTGTATATGCCTGTGCTACAAAAACAAATATGCATAGCTCTGAAATATAACATCTAGCCTGGTATGGTGGTGCACACCCATCATCCCAACACTTGGGGATTTCCAGGAGTTAGAGGCCGGCCTGGATTCCATAGTGAGTTCAAGGTAAGCCTGAACTGCATAGTAAGGCCTTGTCTCAAAACAAAAATATAGCTTCTGCATACACGAGGCATATTCATTTTTATTCACAACAATTTACACATTTGTATTTTCTAGAAACACTGACTTGAAAGCCCCTGTGGGCCCTAAACCAATCTCTTCCCTGAAACTTATCAACTAGATCTTAGTGGCTACATAGACACTTCATTGCAGGCATTCTATGGAAGCAGAAATAACAAAATACCCCACTAGTTACATTCATAGCCCTGAAAACCTATCCGAAGTCTGCCAATAAAAAAAGATTTTTTTAAACTAGTGAGAGAAAAGAAAAGCTCAAAAGCCTTAGGCTTGAGTGACTTGGTAAATAGAAAGATAGAAAAAAGATAGAATGAAATCAGGACAGTGAGTTCAGAGGAAGATATTCTCCTGCAGACACAGCTGGGACATTACAGGACCCTAGCGGAAAGCGTGGACCATCTGGCACTTCGAGGCAAATGCCTTGAAGAGGTTTTGAGGAACTGATGTGCTAGGAATGGGTGAATGTTTTGGAGCAAATAGAATGCAGGTTGTTATGGCTCCTGTCTAACCCCTCCCCCATGCCTCTTGGATTCACAGGCAGGCTTTCTGGAGGTGGGCTGTGAATATGGATAATGGGTGTGATAACTGAGTTCATTGTATGTAACATAATTCTGGTGTGTGCAATGAGAAAGCCCACCTTGGGTATGGGTGACACTACCCATAAGGGCTGCAGCCTGGCAGGGATTAAAGAGAGACAGAGGCTTGCTGCTGCTGCTGCCGCTGCTGCCGCCACTGCCGCCACCACCACCTCTCCCACCTCCCCTGCCCTGGAGTGTTTGCCCTCTGTGATGCCCTACTGCGGTGGCACCCTGTCTCGGAGCCAGCTAACTATGGCCTGAAACCTCTGTGAACTGTCAGCCTGTAGAACCTTTCCTCCCTAAACTTGTGGGCTCAGGTGATTTGTCTTAGTAACAAAATCAAGAGTTTTTAAAAAGCAAAGGACTAAGTACAGATCATTGGGAGTATGCTTATTAAAATGAAGAATAAATCTTAGAAAAAAAAAAAAAAAGAGCTCTTAGTATAGGACCGTGATAATAGGCTTTTTCAGTCCGCTGGGCTACACGTCCATAGGTTCACTGCCATCAGTATGGAAATACTGAATTGTGTTCTTGAACATTTTGTTAATTGATATCTAGTGTCTCCTAGTTACCCAGAGACAATTCATAAGGGTACCTTAGCACACTTTTGGGTGAGTCATTCTGATGCCTGGTTTTTCAGCTTCATTTCTAAATGCTAATTTTACAGAGCAACTCTAAGTGACCCAGATTGAATTCATTTTGTCTTCATAAGGTGGCTTGCCCTTATATTCCATTTCAGTAGGTTCACTCAGCTTTCAGCTATAAAGCCTAAAGGAATTAGAAAGCTTGTTGAGATATCTGCTTTTTTTTTTTTTTTTTTTTTAATATTCTCAAGAAGAGTCCTCTTCTCTCGCTTGAGGGTAGATGCCAAGCGTTTGTCTCTCACAGTGAGAATATTAATCTCCATGGGCGGCGTCCTTGTGAGAAGACATCTGGGTCTTCACAAACACTGCTGCTTTGGTTTAGTCTTGGCATCTCCTTGTATGAGAAGAGCGTAGCGACATATCGTTTGCTATTTTTTGTTTTTATTCTTTTGTCACAGTTGTATCTTCGATTAAATGAGTAGGGCACAATGTATTTCAGCACCAAGATGGACTGAAGTGATGCTCGTACTTAGACGCGCTGCCAAATGAGGGACTTAAAAGAAAACAAGCAGGAAATCATTCCCGTGGTGATTACTTTTAAATGAGCAGTTGCTATGTGTCAAAGGGTAAAAGCTTCAGCCATTTGACCGTGCGCTACATGACCTGGCAGGGCTGGTCTTCTTAGGGGCAGCAGCATGCTTGCCATGAGGATGCTGTGTGTAAAATAGAAACAAATTCTTTTTTTGGAAGCAGTGTAAGAGAGATTTAAGACTGGCTTATGGTGACTTGGGTTGGGCATTAGAATTGTGCATGTCACTTTTGTATGCTTTGCTGTGTAAATATTTACCTATTCATTCAGATGATGTAAAAACTGAGTCAATACGTACTTCCTCGTATCTGTGTCAAAGTCCAGGCTCCCTTGTACACTCTGGCCGGCAGAGATCACGTGATGCTCACGTCCTGTGGTGGCTTAAAAGTGGGGTCTGGAGTGTCACCACCCTTGCAGTAAGGCCCCCTTTGAGCAAAGCTTTCAGAACTATAGCATTTGAAAGTCTCTGATTCAGTCTTTCATAAAGCGGATCAACTGTTAGCATGTCGATACCCATCCTGGCTTGCTACCTGTCCTGTCAGAGATATACGCAGGCCTCAGAGTGTCCGCTGCCGGCCCAACTGTCCACTTATGGCAAGCCTTCAGGTTAAACTACCAGCGAATACCTGTATAATTATATTCTCTTCAATACAATTCTTATTACATATATACTTGTATATTAAATATATTAAAGTGAAATTTTCATTTCCATAAAAAATTAGATACTACCTACAAACTGATTTGCAAATAAGAAATATAAAATAAACATATGTGAATATATATATGTACATATGTGGATGTACATAAGTGTATTTGTTTCTCTCTGTACAGGTAATTTAACCCAGGGCCTTTGGACTAAGAGATACATCTCCTAGAGCTTTTTAATTTTATTTTATTTTGAAACAGAGTCTAGCTAAGTCACTAAGTTATTTCGGGAAGACTCAGACCTGCAGTCCTCTTGTTTCAGCCTCCTGGGGTGCTAGTGTACAAGAGTGTGTCCCTGTGCTTGGATGAAACTTGTATTTTTGTCAAATCCAGTAATGAATGAGTTTAAAAGAAGCTCATTTACTTTTTTTCTCTTTAAATTCCTACTGGTTTGTGATTGGGGCATTTAGAGGGGCACAGTAAAGTTGAACTCTTTTTCTAGTAAATTCTGAGTCACTAGTAGTGCGTGCTTTGCA
The DNA here is from genome assembly GCA_004027025.1 of Myocastor coypus. Lineage (NCBI taxonomy): Eukaryota > Metazoa > Chordata > Mammalia > Rodentia > Myocastoridae > Myocastor > Myocastor coypus. The sequence goes on from PVJA010002350.1 coordinate 55,998, forward strand.
AAAGTGATTAACTTACAATATGTGTAACCGATATCTGCAACTCGATAAAATTTTGTAGCTCCAGCTATGTCTTTATGTAGAATTATCACTTCCATATAAAATTTGCTTAATGAAAGGGGAACTGCGATGCTTACCAAAGATCTGGAGTAGACACATTATGGAGAATTTTTGATTCTTATTTGCTTTATATTCTTAAAAGGGTATCCACTACCATTTCCTGAGTCCTGCGAGCTCCCTCCCACACCCGCTCTCACGGCAGCCCCTGCAGGCTGCAGCCCAGAGCAGGGCATAAGCAGCGCTTCAGGAACTGCGTCTGCTTAGCATGAATGGTACTAGGCTGTCTGCCCCAGGGCCTCTCACCAATCTCTGTAGCATTTCTATCCTAAGGGAGGAATCTATATTTTGTATGTAATTGATTATAATTACGATAAAAATGAGTATATTATAAAAGAAAATTACACTTCTGCTTCAGTACTGCCAGAGCATCTAGAAAGTGCATGTTAAAGACTGTTCTCACCATCAAGCCTCTGTACTAGGAAGAAGCTTGTTGATGTCTTCTGTGTATCTAAATTTCTTGAGAGAAATAATTTAGCTCAGCTTGGTCAGATTTTGTCAGATAATTCTATTTAAATCATGAAGATTCTCTAAATGTTTCAAGTAAAAATGTTAAGTTTTCATGCTGTTAAATGAATTAGTTAACATTTCTCCCTTTACTATTAGAGAAGTCATTATTTTTAAAACTTAAATCCTAATGATAATAGCTGACATTTATTAAGCATTTACTGTATGCCAGATAATTTTATAAACAACTTTTATGAATTATCTCATTAAATCCTCATAATAGCATCAAGAACTACAAATAAGTTTCCATATAGAAATGGTAATGAAATTACTCGTTATTAGGTTTTTATGGGGCTTGAGGAATTGAAAATAATGCATGACAACCAATAAGAAGGTTAAATAAATTATAATTATCATCTCTTAGCCTATGTATGAGGAAGCTACAATAATTTAAAAGTATGTAGTGGCCTAAAATAGTCTAAAAGAGTAACTTCAGCCCAAACAGCTCACGACTGACGGAAGGATGCAACACAAATACATATGTGTTCAAATCCAGAGTATGAAAGTCTGACCGAAGTGTCACCCCTGCGATCCCTGTGTCAGGTATATCCTGTGTATTCTGCGGTTTAGATCTGCTCCTGCCCCCAAAGGGCTCCACACCCTTGTCAGCAAGTGTTAATGTTTTTTTAGGGTTAATCTTATTTATTTACTTACTTATTTGGTACAGGGTCTCAGTACACAGGTCAGACTCATAGTGATCCTCCTGTCTCAGCCTCCCCAGGGCTGGGATTAGAGGGGTACAGTAGCAGGCCCAGTTTTAGAGCAGGGTTGGCATAGGTGTGGCACGCAGTACCAGGGATCGAACCCCAGTCCTTGCAGTTCCCAGGCAGGCACTTAGACCCTCCTGAGCTTCTTCCCCAGCCCCATTGCAGCATGTTATCTAAAGATTATTCTTCTCTTGAATTCTGTTTCCAGAAGTGTGATTGAGAACTCTAGACTCTAAGAGCTGGCCACACTGGGAGGCTGAAGAGTAGTATTATAATGTATTTCTCAGTTTTTACTTCAACATGATACATTAGTGGAATTTCTCAAATGTCTTTGGATTAACAGAGCAGGCACCCTGGGAGAGAGCAGAGCCCCCTTTATGTAAATGTAAAGGAATTTTGAAAACACATTTAAATGCCCTAGATTGTGGCCATTTAGGAAATTTTATATTTAGCAACATTTTCTTTTTTGTTGGACCCATAGTGATCCTCCTGTTTTTCAGCCTCCTAAATGCTGGGATTACAGGTGCGCAGCACCACACGGAGTCTCTTTTGCCAGTCTTGGTGTGTCCCAGGGGCAGGGCCAGCCGGGTAGGCCAGGGATCACCCTGCAGGTTCCTTAATCTGCTGAGCTATCTGGCTGATCCTTTCAGCAACATTTTCTAATAAAAATACAAATGCTGGCTGGAAGTTGAAGCGGTCCTTGGGGAAGAATATAGGGGATTGTCACTTAGCTTTTTCCACAAGAAATAAATAAAATAAAATGTAAAGTAGCTTTCTCAGATTATGCGCAAGCAGGACGTACGTATTTCATGTGAAGTGACATAATGTGAAGCCTACTGGCACTCATGAGACTATTGATGGCAATAAGTTGTGTGACATTTTTATAGACATTATATGTAGTTTCAGAAATTTGTATGG